>CAMTDV010000007.1:81548447-81847060 GCA_947069175.1 Scalesia atractyloides
AGTAAACCGATACAAAAACGAAATTTAATTATCTGAAAGGCGGTACCGTTAAACTGAAAAAAAAAACTATAATTAATAGTAAAAACGACATTTCTTTAATTTTATAAACATTATTAGAAGAGAGACTGTATATGTAATTAACTAAAATCATCCGGCTTTTGCTCTAATTTAATTCCCCCATGAAAAAGTAGCTTGCCGACATTTGGTGGCGACGTGACACTAAGATGGTAATAGTGGCGCCATCAATTGGTGGTAGTGATGGCGAGATATCGACTTTTGCATGTGCTTTGGAATATAGTTACACTTTTCAATAGATTTCTTTTAGTTTTATACATATTATTAGCAAACGTATTTTTTAGATAACGAGTTTAAAATTGTTGATATTCTTTGTATTTCAAAACAATTAAGAATGGTCGAGAATGATGATGAGTATTTCTATAGTTAATTTTTAGCAATAATTTAACATATCATGAGAAATTGTAACTTCTTTTCCCTTTTACGTATTTTTTTTTTAGATAAGTGAGTTGAAATCAATCACACATTAAAAGAAATAATTAAATAACAAAGAATGATAAGCGAGTTTAAATCCATATCTAAGTTTGTAAATCAAGTCAAGTTCACGTTTTAGATATCAAATTCAAAATCTCTTAAGCTAAACAAGTCGAGAATCTTCAACTCAGATATAAAACTCGAAATCTCTTGAGCTAAACGAGTCGAGAATCTGCATATGTAGAACTCACACTCGTTTAAGCTAAATCAACAGGGTTAACGCGTCACTTATACTTAACAAGTATGCATGACATTCCAATACCATTTATCTAAACATAGTTGAATCCGTCACTATTTCCATAAATTCAACCTGTGCATCTTAACAAAACCTGAACACGAGCATTCGGTTTTCCAAGATCAAATTCCGGAATTGGAATTGAATTTGGAAATGGGTCAGTAACCTGCAAGAATAACTAGTATCAAAATGCAAAACTATACGTATACGAGATTATAAGACAAGCAGTGTGATCTATACATACCTGCCGAGTTGCTATGATATCAAGAGTCTGCAAATTTGGGAAGTGTCTGAGCATTTCTAAAGCAAATGATATCAAAATACCATCGCCGAAATCTGTTCTTGTTAATTTAAAAGCCTTGAGTGCGGGAAAGGCGGTGGGGAACTTCTTTGTAGCACCACCTTCTGTCAGCTATACGAAAGTGGTAAGAAAATTCATAAAGTTATGTTCTAATATAATGAGTATGCACTATAAGCTATGAAGTTAATGCGGTAAAATATCGGATATCGGTCAATGACTGATATTTGAGATATAGGTTATCTCAGTGAGATATTGGTAATTTTGATATAATGCAGAATTTATATATATAGCAATTTAACACCAATAATTTAGTGATATATCAGTGCCGATGATATCGGTACCGATATTCTGACCGACATTTGACACAAATATTTTACTAGGGGACCGATATAACCGATACATCACCAATATTAACTGCATAGAGTATAAGTAGTCATCGCTTTTACCGAGTACTAGAGTAAAATCCATTTACGTATCTAAGGTCTTGCAATTTTCATCCGGCTCATTATGTCCATTCATTTTTCTCCGGGGTACTTTTGTCTTTTTTTGTTAACTTAAAAGGGCAATTAGGGCTTTTTCACTTTATGTACAAGCATTTAGCATAATGTACAAGTATTGCCCTTTAAGTGAAAAAGACTGAATTGCCCTTTAAGTTAACAAGAAAAATGGAAATACCCCTAACTTAACGGACAAAAATAGATGGAGTGAACGAGCCAGATGAAAATGGCAAAATTCCAAACCTTTTTGGCTGCGGAAAAAACAAACATTTGGACGAAAGTCGCAAAACTGGCCAAACATTAAAAAAAGAGCTTCTGTAAAGTAAACTTAGAAAACACAACTTAGCCTCACCCTGCAGTCTTGAAAATCCAAACCTAGCTCTTGAAGTTTCGGAAGATAACCCAAGAGCTCAAAGACGTTACAAGGACTTATGGTGGTCGTAGTCTCAAGCTATGATGCACTGGGACGGGTACAGGAACGGGGTACGGGGACGGGTACGGGTACGGGAAACGGCAAAACTAAAAAATTCAAGAAGCGGGGACGGGACGGGTACGGGAACGGGGTACGGGGACGGGTACGGGTACGGGAAACGGCAAAACTAAAAAATTCAAGAAGCGGGGACGGGACTGGTACGGGAATAAAAACATATAAAAAAATAAATATATATCAAATATATTTATAAAACAAATATAATTATGACATATTAAATTGTTATGTTTATCTATAATTCAACTTATTCTCGAACCCTTTATTATTTAACATGTATTTATGACCCCTTATGTTTGGGTTTTATTTTTTTTTATCTGAACATTTCCTAAAAAAATCTCTTACATTATTATCAATATATAATATTATCTAAATAAACACTTTAAAATATGATAAAGACAAATTTTATGACGAAAATTATTATTAAGTGAAAATACCAAAGCAAGCTAAATGATAAATACATATAATATGGTAACTAAATTATAGATGGGTAAATACTGCAATCCTGTAACTTTTTTTATTAAAATAATAATAACAAAAGAAATAAGGAGTTGTCACTGTCAATTGTATACATTATAATAATATAATATTGTCATTTTGTACGTGAGCAAAGAAATAACTTGTACCAAACCCAAAAGCAATGTTTTAAAAACCGGACCGGTAATTGAACCAGTCACTCAACTGGTTCACTGGTCGAACCGGTTGAACCGGTCGGACCGTTATAAAAACCGGATAAGAAATTATAATAATAATTGATTTCTAATAACACTAAATAAAAAAATAAATTATTTATTCTTTAAGTTTTAAGATTGCTTGTTCGTGTTGTACGTAAGTATAATAATAAGTTTTTTATATTACTTTCAAACTTTTAATAAATTATTTTACTTTTAATTTCAAACATTTAATAAATTATTTTACTACTGACAAAACTTTTGTATTTCCCAAGCATAGTAATTACACTACCTATTTTACTTTTTGACTTTTCTATACTTCACAATATTTAACTCCATCTTCTCCGATAGTCTCCATCTCTAATTATCTGTGCAACCATCCTTATCTCCATCTATTTTGCTTTAGAAATAAGAAAAAAAAATACAAAATCCGGTCAGATCGTCATTCCGGCTCACCGGTTCAGCCATTAGCCGCCAAAAACCGACCGGCTCGACCGTGGATAGTCAGAAAACACTCAACTGGACCGGTGGTGTATGCGGTTCCTGGTAAACGGAAACTTGACGGAAACGTTTCCTGCACGTCCCCAAACCCCGTCCCCTTCTGCAGCACGTTTCCAGGCCGTATCCAACATGCCGGGGACGTTTCCCGGCCGTCCCCGTGCCGTTTCCGTCCCCTAGCAGTCCCCGGGACGGGAGACGGCACCTCAATGGCGTTTCCGTGCTTCTGAGGTCTCAAGATGACACAATGACAAAGATACACAAAGAACTCCTCGTTAAATTTTAGTTGGGTTAGCATAGTCCATTTAAAGCTCCAGTTTCTCGACAAGATACCGGTCCTCACTGCATCTTGTAATGGCAACCGATGCAGAATGCTAGTTATCACATTATCAGGCATGGTGCTGATATAATCTTCTGGTGCGAACTCGGATGCTTCAAGTGCCATTAGTCTAACAAACAAGTAGACATATATTCAACATATACATAAACATAAACATATTTTGATGGAATAGATAGCCATGACAGTCATAAACCATCCATATGCACATACTCAAATGCAGTGCCTTTTCTTAAATTACATTATTTGTTTTTTAATTTGAATATATTTTTAATGACAAATATACTAAAGTTATACAACCATCTATTTAATTTTTAACCACTCCTCTCCATATATATTATATATGTTAAAAGACTATCCGTTGTGAGGTGGCGCCCCTACCACATCACCACCATTTTAACCAAAAAACCACCGCCAAACCATAACAACACCATCACTTAGCCCCTTAACGCTCTCATACCCACTTCACCAACCCAATTAATTTCCTAAGTCCAAACCCAATAAAAAAATACACCTCAACCACTTTTAGATTAGTTTAGGTTTTATTTTTAATATAAATACCCTTTTTTATAAAACTGATTAGTTAAATCACAATATGATAGTTAAGAGGGTGGATTAGTTACAGCTTATTGCTTTACGTAAGAGTGACGTGGCACAACGTCATACACTTTTTAGTTCCTAAAAGTACACTGGCCCACCACTAGTTTGTTTTTTGGTGTCTTTGAGAAAAAACAACCACCAAAAACATATCTTAAAAACGAGTCCAACAATAAGACGTATAAATCATAAATTAGATCCTTGAATTGATAGATCACCGTGGAATGATGTTGTTTTTTAATTTTTATTTGGGTCATTTATGGCAAGTTATTATGGGCTAAATCGTTAGATGAAAAAGGCTTCTATTGTTTAGCATTAGCCCAATATAGAGCACATCAGCCCAACAAAAATATGGCCCAGAAATGATTATAACAGGGATCTTTATAATCAATCTTTTGTAAGATATTGATTCAACCCTTTCGTTTAAAAAAAACAGGTTAGGGTCCGGGTCGAGAATTACCCGCCCCAACCCGATAAAAAACTAGTTAAGCCCAAACCTGTTTGGGTCCAACCTGTAGGTTTGGGATTTGTGTGTTTAGAATATGTTCTAACCTAAACCGGTTTGAGCCCGCTTAAAAAACCGATAAAAAAACAGTTTAAATGTTAAAACTGGTTTTGAACCCCAATTTGGTTTAAGTTTTCAACCCTAAAACCGGTACTGATTTGACCCAAACAAATTTGGGCCTAATCAGTTTGAGTGGGTTCAGTTTGTGAACTGGCCCAGTTTAAGCCCAAATTGGATTTTCTACACCTATAATAACATGATTGCTTTTTATTCTTACACAAAGTTTTCTCCTTTTTAATCCATGATTGCTTTTACAAGTTACAAATCATTTCTCCTTTTTTAATCCACCTTTTTTTCTATTTAACAGCCTATTTAAATTCTCTTTTTACCAAATATATTTTCTGAATGTTTTTCTCGGCAACTCATATATGTGTATGGTTTTGTTAAATCTTATAAAAACATGTTCGATGACAAACATAACGATTAATCAAACGATATTTATGCTTTAATTTTTGTCTCTTTTCCCCTTTTTAGACATTTTTTGGTCATAGTCATTCATGATAAAAGTCGGATTCTAGATGTAGAAACAGGGGCGGACATACATGGGGCTTAGGGGTAGCCTCCGCTACCCCTTAGTCGCTTGTCGGTAGTGTTCAAAAAACGACATTTTTTTTCTCGATTTAGTTACCCCTTGAAAAAAAGAAATTATGTTGCCCATTATATTTGTATGAAGTGTGCTAAAAGAATTAGAACGCTACCCCTATAACTATATTCTAGATCCGCCACTATGTAGAAATATAATACAACAACCGGTGGGTCTTTTCTGTATCAAAAGAAATGAGATTATAAAAAGATAAAATAACAAAAGACATCATTCCTGCTTGCAATTAATATTCTTTAACGCAAAGAAGTTTTTCAAGGTCTAAAACTAGACAAGTTTGACATTTAACATGTTTGTAGTCAACAAAGCCAACGTAAAACAGAACTTGGAAATTCTCAGTATAAACATAGTTAAGAATCAAATCAGAATGATCTTTTCTCGTGTTTTTCATGTAAAATAATTAAATGCATTTCTATAATAAAAAATGGGTAAAAACAGGATAAAGAAATTTGTGATTGTCATTATAAAAATAACAATATTATTTATAACTCAAAGTTTGTATAACGGAGCCAAACCAATATGTTATCCGTGTGCGGAAAAAGATAATCGTGTTTCGAGAGAAATTTACAGCGACAAGTTCAAAACAACTAAAACCAGCAGAGATAAATAACAGCTACGGGGGAGGCTCGATGGAGCTTCAACAACTTCATAGCAAACATCAACTTTTCATCGGACGCTAGACACGAGTGGGGATGAATAACGAGCTTTTTCAGGAAAGGGGAACACGCAAGTAAATACTTTATCAAACGTACTTCATTCTCCGAACCTTTCAAATAGGTAAACACCACACTCCGTAGCTGCAACAACCGCATTGGGTTGTAGTCTACCTCCAGAGAACAATTTCCAGGTGTCGATGAATCATCCTGCAACATTAATTAGCATATTCAAATGCATGATAATATAAGACGAGCAGTACGATACATACTCAATAACTTGCTGTTATTTCAAGGCTCTCCAAATTCGGGAAGCTCCTAATCATTTCGAAAGCGCATGATAACATAATACCATTGCATAGATCTATTCTTGATAACATAATACCATTGCATAGATTCGGAAAACCATGAAAGCTCGTGGGAGGATCAAAACAACACGAAACAAGCTTCAAATGTGTCAACTCCGAACAAGAGAAGAGATTTTTAGGCAACTTAAGTCGCGGCCCATTCTCCTTACATAAAGTGAGATCCTTGATTCCATTTTTGGACAAGATCAAAATCCAATGGTTAATATCTTCATCATCCAATATGCGTTGTTCTATGTAGAGGACGAACTTTGTTATGGCACCTTTAAGATAAGGAATAAGGCTGCTTATAATATTCCCATAATTATTTTCGCCTGCTATTTCTATTAAATACTCAAAGAAGTTGTCATCAAATATGAGTTGGCTAAGCATAGTCCACTTAGACCTCCAGTTTCTCGACAAGATACCAGTCCTCACTGCATCTTGTAATCGCAAGCGCTCCAGAATATGAGTTACAACATCATCTGGCATATTGCTAATAACATCTTCAGGTGCAAACTTGGATGCTTTATGCGTCCCGTTAATCAGTTCCATAATTCTAACATGAAAACTATTATAAAGGACCAAAACAAATGTTACATGGGGTGAACAAGTATTAGGCCGACCTAGAACCAGGCCAAACTAGGGGTGTAAACGAGCCAAGCCGCTTGTTAGCTACTCGAGATCGGCTCGCTAAAAGCTCAAATTTAGCCGAACTTATACGAGCTCGAGCCTACAAATAAGCCGGTTTAAAAAAATGAGCCCGGGCCCAAGCCCAAACTTCACTTATTGAGTTCGAGCTTAAACAATTCTATTATTTTTTATATAAATTTTAATACACTAGATAGAAATATATAATAATTAAATTATATGTAAATTTATGACAAAACAATAGATATTATGTTATATGGAAAACCAAAACTTATAATAAAAATATTAGAAAATTAATAAAAATGTAATTAACTAATAAATACATAATAAACGAGCCAAGCAGGAGCCGGGATTTATAAATAGAGCTTGGAACAAGCTCACCGGCTCGTATACACCCCAAGGTCAAACAAACGCAGGCAGGTCCGACCCGAGTTTACCCACTGCCCGCTCGGTCCAGACCTGTTTGAAAACTGACTTACATTTGTTCCTTAAAAATCAAACAGCAATTGTGATTTATGTGTTTTCAATAGGTTTGACAGATACCTGGTTGACTATGAGGTTATTGAGGAGTTGACCGGACCGGAGAACCTTACAGAAGCAGAGGTATTTAGTTTAGTTTTATCAGTGATCTGCGATGGATAAAACAAGTATCAAATCATTAACAGAGGGAAAGAAAAGAACACAAGAGAATGAGACAAATTCCTGGAATAGTTCCTACAAATATAAATAATATGATAACAAGCTGACAAGGAACTAAAATATATCATTATAAACTTACATGACACAACAATGGCCCACCACTATACTAGAAAATGACCCAATAACTAACTCCACGTGTGCATAGGAGTCACAACATCAAAGATGAATTTAGGAAGAAGGTAAAACATATAGAATATATTAAAACATTTTGTATTAATGTGTATTACATATAAAACCAGTCCTTACCTGAACCAGAATCCAAACTGGCCCGATAAACCCGAAACCGTCCCGACCCTTAATGGTTTGGTCCTCAAGTCTTATTTTTCTGCCAAATTCGGTTTCGGTCCTGAGCCAGGATTGCACACATTTGAATCAGTGAATGTAAAATGACAGGAACCTTATTACAAAGTCCTAGATGGATTGATTTGTTTAACAATTAGCATATATAATTTCAGAAAGTTAACAATTTGCTACAGAATACAGATGAGCAACTTACAAAACATATTCTAATCTCAAGTAGTTTTCATGTGCCAATAGAAGAAGACGGAGCTGGTTTGGGTCTGCGAAGAACGAGTTGAATTGCATGAGCCGAAGTTGGGTCTGCGAAGACCATCAAAGTGTTGCCTGTTGCTTCTGCAACTCATAAGTTGGACTTTAATCCTTAAGGTTAAAGACATTGCAAAATGCACAACCTAGTGTAGAGTACATACCAAGGTAAAAATTACACAACCCACAATTCAACAATCCGGTTCGGTTAAGTTTTTTCGGCTGGTTACAATCTAAACAGTAAACGTTGAACCAAACCGACCTGTATAGCTTAAAGAATTTCAAAACCATCCATTTTTTTCTACAAGCCGACCATGAGACCAAGTCGATAGCCGGTTTGAGTAGTTTCAACGGTTGAAACAGAGTCTTAAACCCAAAGAAAATGGTCCAAACTGAAATAAAAAAAAAAAACTCTGTAGTGTTCTTAAATTCATACAAATATGCAGCAAAAAAGAGAAGACAAATTCAAAAAAGTAAAATTAGGAGAGATTAAGTTCAGCCATGGGGGAGGCTCGATGGAGCCATGGGGGAGGCTCGATGGAGCCTCAACAACTTCCGAGCAAACATCAACTCTTCATCAGGCCCGAGGAGAAAGTGGAGTTTAACAGCAAGCTTTTCTAAGAAAGGGGAGCAAGCAAGTAAATACTTTATCAAATATACTTCATTCTCTGAACCTTTGAATTGAGTAAACACGGCACTCTGAAGCTGCAGCAGCCCCATTGTGTCGTTGTCTAAATCCGGAAAACAAGTTGCAGATGCCGGGTCATCCGGGCCATCTTCCTGCATGAATAACTAGCATTTAAAAGCAAAACTATATATGATATTATAAGACGAGCATTTTATACATACCAAAATACCAACCCAATCTCTAGTTGCTGTGATTTCGAGGGTCTGCTAGTTCCTAATCAATTCAAGAGCACAAGATAACATAATACCGTCGCATAAATCTATTGTTGATAATGTAAGTGTCTTGAGGCATGGATGAGTGGTAAGGAACCTCTTTTTCGCACCAACTTCTGTGAACTATATGAAAAGGTAAATCAATTAGTTAGAGAATTCATAAAGCCATGTTGCAATAAAAAAAATATGTTGTAAAATATAATAAACTTTTATTACGATCATTTTACCTTGTCCTTGCACCTTACGAAATCCAAATTAAGTTTGTGAAGTGTCGAAAGATACTACCGAAATTTGTGATTGGTACTGTGTCACACAATGAGACGGATAATATTTTGATATTTGCAACATTTGCAATCTCCACTAGTTTCACTTTGCCTACCGAGATTATATCCATGCCCATTTCCTCAAGTGAGTGACGCTGATAACGAGTGTTCAAAATATCAAGAAAGAAACGCCGATAACGCATGTTCAAAATCTCAAGTAATGGACACTGAGTAATAAATTCCCCAAATTTACTACTTTCAAAATGCAGCAGACCGGACTCGAAGCTCAGTAGGTTCGGAAAACCACGAAAATCAACTGGAGGGTCAAGACGACAGTAAAAAAGCTTCAAATGTTTCAACTCTAAACAAGAGAAGAGATGCGATGGCAAATTAAGTGGTTCCCCCATTCGTCTTCGTAATAGTGAGATCCTTAACTCCTTTTCTAGACAAGGACGAGAACCAACTTGCGATATCTTCATCATCCAATGCAGAGTAACATCGCTCATCTACGTAGAGGACAAACTTTGTTATAGCACCTCTAAGATGAAGTAGAAGCCTACTTATAATCCTCCCAAACTTACTTTCATAATTTGTTTTTAATATTAAAGATGCCAAAGAGGTGGCTAAAGCTTTAGAAATCATCAGGTCTTTGGGGCCATGTTTGGGGCTTCAACTTAACGTTAAGAAAACAGAAGTTTTTTGGCCATCGTGCAATGGAGTTAAGAAGCAAAAGGGTTTGTTTCCTAGTGGGATTGGGAGGCCGGTGTCGGGTGTCAAACTCCTCGGGGGCGCTGTTAGTCGCGATGCGGGTTTCATCAGTAGGTTGGCCGTGAAAAGGGCATCTTGTGCAGTGGATCTGATGAGCTATCTTCCACATCTGCGGGACCCTCAATGCGAGCTTCTCTTGCTGCGCTCTTGCATGGGTGTTGCTAAGTTGTTGTTTGGCCTCAGAACGTGCCAACCCACGTTTGTTGGGGAGGCTGTTTCGGTTTTTGACAAAGGCCTTCGGAGAGCTATCGAGGATATCGTGGTTTGCGGGGGTCCGTTTTTTGAGGATCTTCAATGGAGGCTTGCATCCCTCCCGACCCGTTTTGGGGGTTTGGGTTTATGTTCGGCTGAGGATGTATCCACGTATGCTTTTGTGGCCTCGAGGGCGCAATCTTGGAGTTTATAGGACCACATTCTTCGAGACTGTGGTATTGTTGGGTTAGATTCTGATTATGTGTGCGCGTTGGATTGCATGCACATGTCCCTTTCGGATTTTGATATTGGTGGTTTCTCTAATAAGGACACCGCCCCCCCCCCCCCTCCCCCCCTCTAAAGCCCAGAATGCTTTTGCGAGTGCCCTATTTAGTAGAACTGTCCAGTGTTTGGGAGAGAAGTTTAGTCTATCCCCTCGTCAGAAAGCTGTGTTTGATTGTCTCCGGGCACCTCATTCTCAGGATTTTCTGACAGTTATCCCCATTGAAGGACTAGGCCAACACATGTCAGCAGTGGAATACCGGGCAATTCTTAAGTACCGGCTAATGATCCCTCTGTTTCCGGTTGATGAGCCCTGCCCAGTTTGTCGCAAGGCTTGTTTAGATACTTTCGGCGAACATGCGGTCCATTGTAAGGAGTTACCTGGTTTTAAATACCGACATGATTTGGTAAGGGATATTCTCTATGATGTTCTAAAGCGGGCAGGGATTTCGGCGAAAAAGGAGGCTCCGGTGAACTTTCTGACGGATCCGCTCGACGGGAGGTCTACTCTTCGGCCAGCTGATATTCTTGTGTTTGGGTGGGCTAGGGGAAAACACGCCTGTGTGGACCTTACAGGAGTGTCCCCTCTTGTTGGACTCAGGGATAATGGGTTTGTTGCTGGCCAGGCTGCGTTAAAGGCGGAATCAGGCAAGGTCGCTAAACACGAGAAGGCTTGTTTAGAGAATCAACACGTGTTTATCCCATTCGCTTTTGATACATTTGGGTCCCTAGCCCCAGAGGCTGTGGAATTTCTAAACATGGTCCAACAGGTTGTGAATAGTAATCTTTCAACCTTTAAGGGCCGTTTCGTCTTTAGTAGGATTGGTTTTGCAATTCAAAAGGGGGTTGCGACGCAGCTTGTTGCCCGTTTACCTGCCACTTGTTTGTAATTTGTTACTTTGGTATATAATTGATTTATCTTCCTCAAAAAAAAATATTAAATACAAATAGAAATCCTAATCAAACACGAGTCGGCTAAGCATAGTCCACTTAAACCTCCAGTTTTTCGACAAGATACCAGTCTTCACTGCCTCTTGTACCGGCAACCGATCCAAAATATGAGTTATCACAATATCCGGCATGCTGCTAATAACATCTTCTACTGCAGACTCAGATTCTTTAACTTCCATTATTCTATCAAAAAGACAAATATTAAAATAAATGTATGGTATAAATAAAAAAATAGCCAGGGCATACATAATAACATAAAGCCATTGCCTTTAAGTTTCTATTTGCTTTATATAATATAACTATACAAGAGATTTAAAATTGAATATACAAAAAGAAATACATGAAATCTGAACAAGAATCACACAATATATAGTTAGCATAAAAGGTTGATAATTTTTTGTTCTGAATTGTGATAAACATAAATGGGCATCTGGAATTAACATAATTTCACACTTTTTATAAACCCTGATGCAGAAATGCAGACAAAAAAAAAAATACAGAAATTGACCCATGAATCAAGAATTTCATAAAACACATTCTAACCTTGAAAATTGAAACTCCCTCCTTGTTTCCGATAAGAAAAGAATTGTTACTCATCTAATTCCATTCATTTATTTTTTTTAAGTTTTTGTGAAATGACCAAGTTGCCCATGTCAACTTTTGTGCCTTCCGATGGTTTTATTTTAGTCAATTAGTTTAAAAAAATGCTAAAACAATCATTATGATTTTACTTTCGTAATTATTACAGTTCACTCATCTAATTTCATCCATTTATTCTTTTTTTAAGGCAACAACTAAACCAATGGGTCACGCCTTAATTTTGTAATAAAATTCTTCTTATTTTTCTTTTAAACGGCTCTTGAACCTTTGCACATTTTCAAATCCACGAACAAATTGCGTCAATCGTTGGGAAAAGCTTAACTATGGCATCATCAATCTCTGCTTTCACCTTCACTATCAGGAACTGTCTTCGCTCATATTTTTGTTTCGAACACCAACCAGGTGGCAAGGAAGTCATCGAGTCTCTTCGTCGTTTCTTAAGTAATCCTCAACCCAACCTTGTTCTTTGAATTATACTCGCATTATGTGCATGCTCGGTTCCGATACAGATTTCCATCCGACTCGGTGTGGAGCGACTCCATATACTTAAGTGTAGATTGCAACGTTAAGTTTCCGACTCAACGTGAAGCGTTTTAACCAAGCTCGAGTGTTCTCGTCTCGCTTGAAATTAGAAAACACTATCGCTGCTCTCCCACCTTGCAACTAGGTGACTATTGTTCCTTTGTTTCTTTTAGTTAGGAGCTGTGAATGCTAGGAGCATCTCACTCATGGGTTTTGGCTTGGTGGCGAATCATAGTTTTGGGTTTTGTTAGGTTGTTTTTTTTTTTTTTTTTTTTTGGCAACGTGGTCCATTGGTTTAGTTGTTTTTCAAAGCAAAAGTGACCGTACTTAAAAGAATAAATGGACGGTGTTAAGTGAGTGAACTGTAATAGTTACGTAATTGAAACCATAAGGATTGTTTTAGCAATTGTTAAACTAATGGATTGAAATCGTGATTTTTGACAAACCACAGGGACAAAAATCGTAATTAACTCAAGGATTCCTTTTTTTTTCTTTCTAAAACCTATCTAAACCAATTCTTTTATTGGATTTTTTTTTTCAAAACCTATTAAAGCTAAGGTGGTGTTTGGTATAACGGACTATCGCGAGTGAATGAAAAGAGTGTATTTGGTATTGAATCACCGTTACATAAGTCATTGCATTCACTCAAATTCACTGTATTCACTCCCCTCGTTTTTTTTTCATTCAATTCCCTCTCCCACTCTTCATCACCAACACCGCCACTCGCAGTTGTCACACTAGGGATGTTCTTTTTTATCTGAAACCCGAATTCGATATCATCCGAACCCAAATTAGAGAATAATCGAAAAACCCGAACCCGAACAACCCAAACCTAACCAACCCGAACCTTAAATGGGTCGGTTATCGGATCACTTTTTCCCAACGAACAACTTGACCCGAATAACCTGAAACTTGAAACTCGAATAAAAACCCGAACATTAATTATCTTTTTATATTTGAATTATTAAGTTTTGAGACTTTTGAATATTATCATACCATATTGTTAAATGATGTTTGAATTGTGATGATATTTTTTTAACAACACAATATATTCAATGATATTTTGTGATAAAAACATTTTTTTTCATTTTACATCTTAACCCGAGAACCGAACAACCCGACCCGAACTAACCTGAACCCGAATAACCCATACCCGAACAACCCAAACCTTTAAATGGGTTGGTTATCATGTAACTTTTTCCTAGCAAAAAACCGGACCTGAAAAACCCGAAGAACACCCCTAGTCACCACCCGACACAATCACCACCCCAACCATTGCCGCCGCCCTCCGTTGCCGACCGCCACCGCCGAACACCACCACCGCCACTCTCCGCCGTCGACCACCACCTCCGCCACCGATCCCTGCTACCACCCAGCATCACCGCCAATCCACCACCACCCGCCGACCACCACCACCACCCATCGTCGATTTTATTCAATCGTCTTTTCCTGCCTACCAAACAAAACATGGTGATTATTCATTCCATTTCCACATGTTAACCAAACAAGACTATGGAATGGTAATGATCCATTTCATTCCTTTATCCATTCAATTCCCTCATCTATTTCATTATCACATATCAAATAGACTCTGATTCTTTTTTAATCAAAAAGGTGGTGCTCTAGTAGTGTCTGTAACTTCGAGCGATGTGTTTCTTTCGGGATGGGGTAGGGATTTTACTACAATTAGGCTTTTAGGAGGTGGTTTTCTGGAATTGGTGATGGGTTGGATCATCGGCATTGTCTATGATTGTGGACGGAAATTTTTCGAACAAAAATTGGAAATCTTCAGTGCGGACGGAAATTTTCGGACGAAAATTGGAAATCTTCAGAAAATATTTTTGTCGTTTTGTGGTCGAGGCACGACCCGTGTCTTAACTATCCGGGTCCTATGAGATCTTCGAAAGTCATATGTAGGTCTTATTGTCATTCTTCTCGAGGCAAGGCCCGTGTATGGGAAGCACGGGGCGTATATCCGTTATTTCGGCCCAAAAAAAGCAATTTTGTCGTTTTTACTAAAGGCATGACCCGTGCTTGGGAGGCATAGTCCGTGTCACAAGAATTTGACCATAAAAACATTTTTCTAGTTTCTTCTCATCGAAATTCTCAAGATTCATATATAATAAACCTTGTAACTCATTTTCTAGCTCGAAATATGCTTCTGCAAAGTTTTTGGCTTTTGTGGCTGTACCGGACTTTTAGTTGGCTAAAGGGATCACCATTTTGTCTTGTATTGAGGAGATCACTATTTTTTCATGACTTGAGGATCATGCACGGGATATGTCTTACAGGCATGGCTAGTATCTTGAGCTGCAACTTGACATTTTTCTTGATTTTTCTTTTTTTTTAGCTTCTTTTATTGTTTTGCGGCCCGGTTGCCCTAAAAATTAAAAGTAAACAAATTTAGAACTAATTTATTAATTACTAATATTTTCAAGAAAACAATCTTAAAATGGATATTAAATGATATCAAATATATGTGTAATTATGTGCACATTAGTGTGTTAGAGTGAGAGATAATGTTATGCTTTTAGCCTTCTGTCAAGGGAAGGACTCATGGTCCTCTCCTAGTCGGGAGGTTGGTGTTGGACCAACCCCCGTTTTCACTACCCAAATCGCCACAGCTCCATGGCCCTGTTTTCCCTCTGGTGCTTGTATGTCGAACTCCTGTGTAAAACCGGAACTGTCAAGCTATACGCTATTGCATTTCTTTAGGGAAAAAACAATACTGAAAACCAATAAAGATTCATCGGGTATGTCGGATGATAGATATATGGAGCAAATGTGAGAGGGTTAGTGATTAACCAATTTACAAGTCATTTGTAATTCTTAAATTTACAACTATATTATTCCAAGAATTTTGTCCCACCTCTCTTTTTTCGCTCTTTCGTATTTTATAATTTACATGTACGTAATTTTAGTTATATATTATTTCAAATATCGTTTCATAGTTCTTAAATTTTCATTATTGATTATTTAATATCAATTTTTATTCAATTTATGTAATAAAACATATGTTTGGGATGGTGAACTGTTAAATAGATTGTTCCCCTCTTCAACTCAATTTTACTCATTTACTTTATTAGTTCAAAACACATTTTTAATATATATATATATATACACACTTACTATGTTAGAGCCCGCATTACACACGGTTTAACAAATGAAAATACTTTAAATGTTTAATGGTCTTGATTGAAACTAAAATTTAACGTGCATAACATAAAGTTAAATATACATATTACATAAGTGTAATGACAAAGTGAAATTAAAATTGTGATGTGGATACGTATAAAAAAACGCTCACCTATGTTGATCTTTAACCTGGCTCTCCGTTTAGACTATTGAACAAAATAATACTAAATAAAACTAAAAAAGAAACTTGTTGACTTTACCTCGAGTCAAACCCGGATCTCCAGTTGGGCTAAATTAACAAATCATAGGTTGGTGGCATTCTAGATCTGAAACATCCTGTTAAACAACTCCATATTCTAAACAATTTGAGCTTGTTGACTTTACCTCGAATCAAACCTGAGCCCTTCTGTCTATGATAGTCAAACTCCACCATGGTCTCCACACATAAGTCTCTGATTGTTGTGTTTAATACTTACTCTTCCGCCATTGTTGATCGGGATTGAAAGAAGGATGATAACCGATGCTTAATTCAAAGCGAAGAGGCTGCTCGTGATTGAAAGAGGATGATAATTTATATTTTTTATATTTTGATATTCAACCTTTGTAATATACAAGTTTTCAAAGAATGTTACGTCTTACGATAATATTTATTTATTCAACCGTGTAATACACGGGGTTCTAACCTGGTAGATTTATAGTCTGGAGATGCACATTTTGAATGACCAATAAATAGTATACAAAAGTTAGTAAAGTACATGGATGATCCTTTGGTTAACCAAAATTTTGGAGTTTGTCCCTATTTTTTCATAAGTACATAGATGGTCCCTATGATTTGTACGCTGTAACGTATTTTGTCCCCAAATTTTTTCTAGATGTACACAGATGGTTCTTGTGGTTTGCATTTTGTAACGCATTTAGTCCCCATTGTTTAGTCACGGCATTACAAAGTGCATACCACAGGGACCATTCATGTACTTTTTGCATACATTGGGGAACAAATGCGTTACAAAGTGCGAACCCCTGGGACCATTTGTGTACTTTATAAAAGTTGGGGACTAAATCAAAAATTTTGGTTAAGCACGAGAATCATCTGTGTAAAGTTATTTCCCAAACCAGATATTATATCTATGATTCTTTGCAAAACTGATGTAAAGTTGAAGGATCTCAATGTGATAATCTTCAATCTAGTGCATTATATCAGCAGCTTTCAACAGCCTACTTCCAAGAAAACCAAACTGAAAATGAACATACATTTTTCAACATAAAAAACATGAATAGTCCTTGAATGAACATAACAAAACTACTTCAAACACGAGTACACGAAGTATCGAAATCATCCGGGGCCACACGAGCAATCCAGTTGCTAAGTGTTTTCTTAATATCCAAATGATGAACATAAGCCAACTCATACATACTACACAAATTCACCACAAAAGTCTCGTTTAAAGCAGCCGTAGGAACCCGCTCCAATGCACTCTCCAGCACCTTTATAGAATCCGATAAATCCCGCAGATACATCAAACATAGAGCCTTGTTATTAATCGCCACCACATCTGAATCATCTCGATCGATACACTCCTGATACTCCCGTACAGCAGAAACATAATCTTTCCCGACCATAAACATCAACGCCTTATTCCTGTTTACGAGATTTTTCAACTCGATTCCTCCTTTTTCTTCGGTCACAATCCCTTCAACCATACCAAAGCTCACTTTCGCGCCTTCTAAATCACCTAACTGCATTTGGATATAACCAAGCTTCGAGACCAAAACCGCTCTAGCAACCGGACACGAGTCACGGCTAACCAAATCTTTGATCAAATCCAAACAAACCCCAAACTCTTTATGACTCAAATGATGACTTATAATCGAGTTAATCACCAACCCCTCGCGTTTTCTCCATATATCATCCGACAAATGCGATGAGGTTTTATTGCTTTTCGGCTTTGTTTTCTCCCTTACGAAATGTAGCAGCGTATAGAACCGATCTAGAGTTTCTTGACGGTTTCCGGTTCTAGACGGAAGTTCAGCGTACAACCACCGGAGAGAAAACGGGGCCATGGATCCGTAACGGCTAGGGTAGTGTTGTGGGTAATTCTCATAACGATAAGTAACATCGTCTATGCCATTTTCGAGAGTGTCAAGTTCAGTGACTGCTTCTGCAAAACGACGGAGTTTGGCGAGGGCTATGGTGTTGTACGTGAGATAAATCAGATGCTCGTGCGGTTTAGAAAGAAGAGACTGAGTTCGCGCTCGAGCCACTTTGTCGATAATCGACCTCCACGAGCCACGACACGCAAGATCTTGCAGGGAAGATAGTTCATAACAAATGTCGTTCAGCGAGCCAGACGCATTGTTAAGCGGATGATCAAAGGTTTCACCTTGATCTTCTATTATGTTTTCAAGATCCATGCTTCGGTTTGACCCAATCCGTATTCAAACTTATTCGAATTCGCTATAAATTCTCACAAGTTTTCAACTTTCATACACCTGAACAAGCAATTATCATCTACATATGGATTACAGGTAAAAATTCAAACTTTTTTTTTCTAAATCTACAAATTGGATCACAGGCCCAAATCTGATAAAACTAATAACAGAATGGGTATAATAATCAAAGATTCAAAACGGGTCATGATATAATCAATGTGGGGTATAGTAATCCACACTCAAAATAGCAAATTGAACAATTTATTTTAACTAATACTTAGTTTAAAACCCTAGAAAGTTCTGAAATTGGTACTTTTAGATCTAAAAATTGAAGCTCTAGGATCTAAATTTATCAAACAGATTGATGTGATCTGAAAACTTACCTCTTTTTGATGCTTTGTGATGGATGATTGTTCTCCGGAGACGAAGGGTGACGGAAGCAATTGGGGGGAAATGGGTCAAACGGGAACAAAGAAAGGAGTAATAAAAAATATGTATGGTACCAGTTCGGCTACAAAGTCTATTTTTGCTACAAAATCATAGAACACCACAATTTCAACACACTAAATACCATAACATTCAGCGTAATAATCGAAGTAATATGAAATGGTGTATACAATAAAATTATACTACATCATTGCTTAATAAAAGCATTTTATAGTTTTTTACTTATTTTTTATAAACTGACTTAAAATTGATTTGAGTTACGTGTTTTGATGTCTTGATTCGTGTTATCCCATTGGATTTTCAAATGTTGTATTGGACATAAAAACGACAAATTGTTACACATGGTTTCTTTTAAAATAGCAAGCTAAACTGGTTGAGGATGTTGAGTCAATCGGACCAGTTGAAATGGTTCATTTTAGACAGTTTGTGCTTTTTGGCAGTTCGAGCCCTTTTTAACTTTAAAATCGTTAGTTTATTGAATTAGAAAAAAAAAAACAATAATGGGCCGATTAGTTTAGAGGGCCAATTTAAAATTTTCAATTAATGAACCTAACTGTCAAACTTGATTTTGGAAATTGTAAAGCAAGGAATATGAATATCTTTGGAAATTGTAAACCAAAGAACATGAATCTCAAACAAACAAGAGATTTGTTTTTGTTTCAGTTGGTTTACCCGATCTGTGAGAACCTATTGGATAATCCTATGTCAAGATGTTTAGAAATAAACATGTACTGTCACTACAAAATATTGAATATATTCGTTCTTTTTTTTTACTTTTATACATTAAACATAATATTATTTAAATATTGTGGGCCTATTCGATTGCGTAAATCCGTCTTGGCAAGCTTCAATTTAGAAAAACATATTTCAATTGTTGCAAAATGATTGTGGTTGCAACCAGTAAAACCAAAGCTAACTTCACTACTCTATAAAACCAAAGCCAGGTTCACTACCCAATAAAATCAAAGCTAGCTTCTTTTGAAAAACTTTCCAATCAGAGATTGTTTTTTTAGATTGTTGTTTCATCCTCATTTCAAATTAAAGATTTTAAGCTTTAACAACAAAAATAAAGTAGAAGTTTTTGAAAATAATAACTTATTTAAACATTTAAAGTCTTAAATCTTAAATCCTAACAAATATACAAAGTATAATTAAACATAAACTACAACACATCAACAACAAACAATAAATTAATTACTTAATCAAACTATCAAAGGCAAAAAAAACTGAAAACTCACAAAATCGATTTCAACAAGAACGTCGGACGGAATCGATTTCCAGCACGGAGTGACCAGGGACGATTTCAGCATGCTCGATTTTTAGCAAGGACGATGATCAGCGATTCAGCGCTTGCTTCAGTTTGTTAGTTCAGGCTCGACATTTTGTTTCCACTTTCCAATTACCGCCCATAATGAAAAAGTTTTATTTTAATGTATTGAATCTTGAGATAAGCTTTGATATTTACTAATTGAGCTTCTTTCAATTATACTATTGTTAATTTGGGCTTAATTTATTCTACAACTTTTGGGTCGTAAATGGTTCAGACTTATAAAAAATTAGGGTTTTAATAATATCAACTATTTTTTTTTTGTCAATTGTATCCTCATATTTATTTAGGGGTATCCTTTATGTAAAAGCGAAAAGAAATACACTATGCATATGAGGTTGAGCCGTAATACGTGCTACCCTCATTGCCATATTGGCTTTGTCCTGACGGACATCCTTAGAAAGCAAAATTTGTGAAATCTGATTAACGCTGATGCGTAGGAGAAAGGTGGTAGACTAAAAAAAGGTACGAAAGCAATCATGCTAAACTAGATGTTTAAAAATAACAAGGAGTCTACCTTAAGAGGTGGGGGACCTGATTAGCCTTTACTCCAAGCATAATGATACGGTGCAGTAGTTGATGGGGTATATTTAACAACAGTAGTACAAAACGGTGCAATAAACTATTGGTGGTATAGATCGATCGCACAACCGAACATACGTAGAAACACCTCAATATGGGACCAGAATTCCCACGCTTTCACATTGCTGTTATGGAAAGTATTCCTCTTTGGCACCTATGCTCGCTCTAGTCGTCGATTAATATACTCCCAGATCATCACCATGAATAATAATAATAATAATAATAATAATAATAATAACAATAATAATAATAATAATAATAATTCATGCAATTCAACCCCAATACAACTAAATAATTCTCTTCTCCGACATGGGTTTGGTTGATTCTTTATTATCGATGGATTTTGAACAGGAATCTTACCCAACTTACCAAGATTTCTCTGTTCTTCCTATGTTTGCTATATTCTTTCCAGTTGTTCGGTATTTGCTCGACAGATATGTTTTCGAGGTAATTTCTGTTGATCTGTTTACCCTTTTGAGTTAATTTAATTGGGTTGGGTTTTGTTTTTGATGTATGTTTAGGAATTTTGAAGAAGTAGATTGGGTTTTGTGGGAATTAGGTTTTGGAATTTGGGATTTTAAGCCTTGGGTTTTGAAATAGAGATTAACCCTTGTTGGAAGTTAGTGTTTTTGGGTTAAATTTGAAATCTTTTTGCAAATTATATGTTGTTGAGTTTGATATTGATGTATCCGTAGATCAAGAATTTATTAGCATATAATTATCCCTAATTGAAAAATGAGTGTATGATTATTGCTTTTTCAAGATAGAGATAATAAGCTTCTAGTGTTTGGATGTAGTGAAACTGATTCTAACTATTTAGTTATTCATAAGTCCGTTTACGTGTAAGTTTTTAAGCGGTTAAAATCTGCCAAACACTCAAACAACTATGTGATCATCATATTTCAAAGAGTGAAAAACCATCCAAACACTATCTTCAGAACCACTGGTGTTTAGTTTATAACTGAATAACATTTTTTAGGGTATCGGAAGGCGGTTAATGTTTGGAATAGAGCAGCAAAAGCTAGACATGGAGACAGAAGAAAGAAAAAAAAAAGATACGAAAATTTAAGGAATCAGCATGGAAATGTGTTTATTTTCTTTCAGCTAAAATTCTAGCTTTGGCTGTTACTCATAACGAGCCAAGGTTCACTAAACCTAGCTACTTTTGGGTCGGTCCCGGCTCCCAGAAATGGCCTGACCAGAAAGCAAAGTAAGATTTAGGGTCACTTTATACACTTTGGTTCTTTACTTCTTTTCATAACCTCAGATTTCTGAAGCTGGTTGACCCATCGTTCTATGGATTTTCAGATTAAAATTAAAAGGTCTTTACATGTATGCGGGTGGATTCTACTTGTACTCCATCTTTGCTTTGGTTTTTTGGGAAACAAGGCGATCTGACTTTGGAGTGTCGATGGGCCATCATGTTGCAACTTTGATTCTCATCACTGTGTCATATATTTGCAGGTAATACAATACAGTTTCCTTTTTGAATCGCTTGTGGAGAATTTGTTCAACTATAATATGATATCAAACGAGATAAAAGACATTTTTAAGCATGTATGGTTTATATATTTTTTATGAGTATGTGGTATTTGTAACAGCCCAAGCCCAAAGTTAGAAGCTGACCCAATAAACTCTGAATTTACCATGGTGAAAATTATTAGTATCCCATAACTTAACGCTTACAACATTACTCGCATATACATATATTTAGTTTTTAATATATTTCTCATGTAGGTTCGTGCGTGTCGGTTCGGTTGTTTTAGCTGTTCACAATGCCAATGATGTGTTTCTTGAAGTAGGAAAGATGTCTAAATATAGTGGCGCAGAACAACTCGCAAGTTTGTCATTTATATTATTTGTGTTTGCGTGGATAATCCTTCGGCTTATTTATTACCCTTTCTGGATCCTATACAGTACAAGGTCAGACTTAAATGGTAATTATGTGTTTTCTAATCTCTAATATTCTTTTTTCACATGTGAAATGATATTGAGATTCAAATTACTCGATGCAGTTATGAACTTGTTCCGGTGTTGAATACTGAAAAGTATAAGACTTTGGGACCGATCTACTATTATTTGTTCAATACGCTTCTTTTCTGCTTGCTTGTTCTTCACATATATTGGTGGGTGCTTATATACCGAATGCTTGTTAAACAAATTCAAGATAGAGGCAAAATTAGTGAAGACGTTCGCTCTGGTAAATATTTACGTATTTCTTGTTTGAGGCTTGATGAAATTTTGGTCTTACAGAAGCATTTGACAATTATTTAGATATCTAAAACACCCCCTAAAATTCTAAAACTAATATAATGAGGGGATATTTTAGACCAATATCACTGCTAGTAAATATTATTTTACGTTGTTTTATATATTTGTCATTGATGTTTGTAAAACTTGGTGCAATACCAATATGAAGGACCCAAACGGTTAATCTCGAAAGTACAAGGGTGGTTCGGTTTTAGTCTCCTGGGGTGGCTTGGAGGAGATCAGTGATGATAGTAATTAATATTATTATTATTATTATTATTATTATTATTATTATTATTATTATTATTATTATTTATTTTAGAGTTTTATAGTTATTTATAGGTTAATCTCGAAAGTATAAGGGTGGTTCGGTCAAGTCAATATAAATATTGCCATGTAATTTCTTTTTTTCTTTGTAGTACGTAAGTTTTAAATTTAATAGAAAAGTTCATTCGCCGTTTCTTGTTTTGTTTTCTTTGTTCCATGCGTAAGTCAAGAATATAAAATACAAATTGGCCAATTTTGTTTAATCGTGTTCTTGATTCACTTGCTTAAACGACCTCAGGTTTAATAAGGTTTTCCTGTGTTTTACTTTTGCAGATTCTGATAGTGATCATGAACACGAAGATTGATTGATGACCCATGTAGGAAAAAGGTAACTTCAGTTGTCACATAGAGCATAGCAGTCAAAGTCACAAAGGCGCAAAGGGCTCGTTTATTACTAGTCACACGCGAGCCCAGGACAACAATATTAATAATCGGCATATAATTTAAAAAGAAAATATTTTATGGTTTAAAAAGCGCCTCGCCAGTGAGGCGCAAAGGTCGCAGTGGGATTGCCTAGGATTTTACTATTGTTCTCATTTTTCATTTTAATTTAAGGAGAGTGTTTTCTTTACATTGTTTCATTTGCAGGGGGATGACATGAATTACATCAAGAAAGTCTGATTTGTCAATGGAATGACATGTATAGGAGTATTAAATCAATTCTGAAAGTTTGAAAATATATAGCAGTCAATACATAGAAAGTCAACGGCAACGTGTTCTGTATTTGTTTATAGCCTTTTGATGCATGTTAGCAGTTAGCACTGAATATTTGAATTTACCAAGTTGCCATGGTGTACTACTTTGCTTCTATGCCTTAATTCTTTTTGCACATTTACTTTGACATATGTGATATGTTAATTTGAGTTATATCTAATATGTGACGGGTGATTTATTCTAAAACTTACTTAAAAATAGAAGGCGTGAAATGGGTCACAAGTAATTAAGTAAATTAAACATGTATTTAAACCATCTCATGTCTCTTTACAAAAATGAAAATAAAATATATTAGCAATATCTAAATAACATGGGTATGTAATATTATCTTTATAAAAATAAAAATAAAATAGAATTGCAATATCTAAATATCATGGGTATGTACTTTTAAAAAAATGAATATTTTTAATAAAATTCACAAAAAAGGAAAAAAATGTTGGACCTGTTAACCTCACAGAATGAGACATTGTCTCACCCGTCTATCTTGTCATCTATGCTACGTGTTTTGATTGTGCGTAAGTGCCAGCATTATATTATTCGGGTACCAGATTAAATGAGTTTTTGTCTACCCTAAAATAGAACGAAAACTAGGGTTATAAAGAATCGAATGAACATTAAGGAACGAGCCTTCTCATGGATTGTTCACGAACGCTTACTAAACGGAATTTCTTGTTCATGTTCGTTTATTAAGGAAATGAAAATGTTCACGAACACTTACCAAACGCAAATGAACTCAAATAAATGTTTATGAGCATAAACAAGCAAAACAACGTTTATGAACACAAATGAATAAACATGAGCATATATTCATTTTAGAATAAGATTTGCATTTCTCATCGCAATGATTACGAAGAATCCGCCAAAAAAATAAATAAGAACTTAACATAATTATCAAAAAAAAGTTGACGTAACTATCCGAATCACGATTAACATAAATTAAGAAGTTTGTCATGCTTTAACATAAACTGAAATTGAAATGGTCAAATGAGTATGTTACGAAAGCCATATAGTATAACTGGGGTTTCAAATTTTTGAAAACTAAAAACAATAAAACAATAATATGTAAAAACCTTTAAATGAAAAACATTATCGAACATTCACGAACATAAATAAACGAACGCAACCTTTGCTTAATGTTCGTTCGTTTAACTTGACGAACGGAATTTATTGTTTGTATTCGTTCATTTATTAAAAGAAAGAACATAAACGAACTTCCCATTAAACAGTTCACGATAGAAATACGACGACTGTGATTGTAGACATGTGGTAAACCCTAAAGTCACATCCACGGTAGTCTTAGTAAGATATATACTTTGAAGTTTCTCTCTTTATTTAGTTACACTACTTGAAGCACAAGATGAGTTCTTTCTATACGGGTGTGTTTCCTACTAAATTACATGATTTGATTATAATTTATTTTAAGCTTATAAACATACTAAATTTCGCCACGTAGTTTGTCACTATTTATGCTTGGAATTTAAGAATTTCTAGGTGAATATGACACCAAAATCCGCACGACTTAATTGTTGTGTAAGATTCAAATATGACGATAAGTAGAAACATTAGGCACTTAGAAATACTTAAGTTGAAGGTTTGTGGCCTCAAAACACCTTCTTACCTTCTAGAATGGACAAATAATAAAATAGGAGGAAATTATTAGTGGATATAACCTTAGTTCTTAAAGCTATTATATGCTATGCGATTGGTTAAGTAACCTAATCAACTAAATGCAATTGGGTGCTTATCACTTGTCATTATAGAATAAACTTACGCAATTAGCTACGTGTGTATCCTATGTTCAATCATTTCCTTTATAAAATTTAATAATGTCAAAAGGATATTATACGTTTTAAAAAAGATCAACCTTATCACCTTTTGGTTAATCGAAATGTGTTTTGTTAATCAAATATTTGTAGTTTACAAAGAAACCTAATCTAATAGTCCTAATTATAATAAAAATATTTACACTATATTGTAATGCATAAGGTAGGGTATTTTAAGATACCCAGAAAAATAATAACTTTTTTCCTCTGAATTTATAAATACACCCCTAAAATAATGGTATATTGGTCTTTTAGACAATAATTAATTTTTAGCATCTCATCTTATTACACTTAAATCCATGAGTAAAAACAAAATTATGGATAATTAGTTACACTTTTCCCCTTCCACAACAAACTTATAATTCTTTTACGTATTCTTTCCGTATCTTATAAACTATAATACTTTAAAAAAAATTCAAAAGTACCGTGACGACCTACTCATTTTTGTCGACGTTTCGATAGTTGTCTTGGTCAGCATTGAAGTTTGGATTAAAAGGTACAAGTAGACGATGCCTTAGTGTACAAGTGATTAAAGCCCAACATCCTTGGTCATTATCACAAAATGTTTAATAGCTATAGAATGTCAAGTGATTAAAGCCCAACGTCCTTGGTCATTATCACAAAATGTTTAATAGCTATAGAATGTCAAGTGATTAAATACCGTCAATGCCACAGAATGTTTAATAGCTAATCTGTATAATTTTGATTAAAATTACAAGTGGGTGAAAATTTAATATACAAATGAAACTAAATAGAGTAATGTAAATTAGGCCATACCACAAGAAATTATTAAAAGTATAAATCATACGACATATAATAAACACAACCACAACTGAAATTAATTTAACCACACATAAAAATGTACATTGACTGCACCCATAATTGAACATACATTAAAACAACTGTACTTTAAGATACACCCACACGATTCCCAATATTCACACATTCAAACCTGAACCAGTCTGCATAATTTAACTCGCCCAACTTTGATCTTTTTGTAACTCACCTAAATGTGCACAAAATCAAAATATCTCAATAAATTACACAAGATTAAGCAGTCCGTACATAGGAGATTAAATTTATATCATTATAGAGAGGAAGATAGGAAACGATGCATCTCTAAGCTTAGCATTAGGCAAAATAGCATACCAACCCTATGAGTGCGCTTCTTTGTGTTGACATGACACAAAAATGAACACTGAATGTAAGCAAATGCAAGATTAAATTGTAACATGACCCTGTTCATGTAGTTGGTTTGTGATGTTTACCTTGTGGTTCGTTTATTATTTCCTCGGCCATTTTAACTATAGTAGTTGTCGAGCCCTTAAGGACTTTACCGATAACAAAACAATGAGAATGAGAATGTAAAGAGCCGGTTGTTGACATATATATGATGTGTTAATCACTTTTGCTTTCTTCAAAACGATCTATGTTAACACACATCATATGTATGTTAACAACCAGTTTTCCCAGTAACATTAAATCTTATGACAACTCAAATATTAACCTACAAGAACACAAGAAACACAGAACTTTAATAAGAGTATACATACCTTAACATAGCTGACACCGAGGTCCCTCTTTAAATAGCCTCGATCCAAATTGTGCATCACATAGTTGTTGTAATGTTTGATGATTCACATGATTATATCGGATGTGCCTTCTGTTCGTTTTGTATCCTTAAATCACCCAATAGATTTTACCTAAGCAAAAATTATTTAAAAATGTTAAGTTAAACCATGAACGCATCATTCATAGTCCGCTTATAAACATCTATATTGGATAATTAGTGAACTTACAAATTCGTACACATCGTTTGTTGCTCTGCTTGCATCGGCATAACTGAAAGTTCAAGAAACCAAAAGCGATCAATAGCTCACATGTATGTTTACAACCAATTTGGGGGTTAGATATTGTGTGCACATTTTTAACATACTACAAAATGTGCATGCATATGTGACTGGTGAAAAAAAATACAGAACATGATAAAACCTTTAAAACATAATATTAAACACATAAAAATATAAAACATAATATTAAACACAAACAAAAACTCAACAAAACAAACTTCCTAATTATTGGGTGGCAAATCTGCTAAAAAACCAAACGGGAAAACGAAGTTTTTAAATTTAAAAAGTACTACACTACTAATGTTTATCCAATAAATATATAGTATTGCACACCTATTTCAATTGCTAAAAAAAAGTCAGGCATGGATCTGATTCTGAGTTTTCAACTTTTATATATAAGACTTATCATTCGTTATTCGTGTGCTACTTTATTTAACTTTTATATTTAAGACTTATTTTTTTCTTTTTCGTGTGTTACTTTATTGCATTAATGGTTTTTTAAGTACTTGATAATTTAAATGCTAAATTTATTAGTTACTAGACATGCGTAACACTTATGAATAAGAAAACTATTAGAAACGAGTGCCATAATGCAAAGTGTCACCCCATCGCATCGCACAGACACCCTACTAGTATCTTATTTATACATCATTCGTAATTCGATCTACTTTTAACTAATGTATTCTAGACCAGAGAGAAAAGAAACAAAGACGTTAACTTAAGAGAAGCAAACAATCTCAAAAGTAAAAAAAAAAACAATAAGAAAACTCTGAGGCGATAAACGACAACGCAAGCATATTTAAGGCATAGGTGTATTGGCAAGAGACAGGAAAGCATAACTACAGTGATGGGAGCTATGACCGTGACCACGATGCCAAGAGCAAGGCTACTCGGTGTGGGTGACGGGCCTCTCTCCAGGACGACCCGCCACGTCAGTAAACGCGTGAGAGACCTTGGAGGACGCCCCTCCAAGGATGGAAGCTTGGAAATGGGTGACGACCCGACCCCACCTAATTTTTTTTAATATTATAGCCGTCTACCACACCACCACCATCAGCTCCACCTCCAGCCACCACTCTCACCATCATCTTCTCCTACAAATGCCTCGTCGGCAGTCATCACCACCGCAAACTCTTCTCTTGTCGCCGACAATCATCACCACCCCAAAAACATCGGAACCATCATCACCACCCCACCTACATCTGCCGCCATCACCCTCCACATCTGCCGCCATCACCATCACCACCCTACCCCCAAAAACATCGGAATCAAACCCTAACCTGTATCATCTACTGAATGAGAGAGAAATATGAGAGACAGGGAGAGGAACACGAAACAGTGGTGACGATGGAGTCTGTTGATGATGGTGACAGGTGGAAGTGGTGGAAGTGGTGGATGGTGGTGGTGGTGGTAGTTGTCGGGTGGAGATGGTGGAAGGGGGAGATGGTGTGGGTGTTCAGTGAGTTAAAAAGCCCGTTCCAACGTCTCCCTGCCGATGTTGAGGACGACGACGACCCACCCAGCGCGATGTTAGAGGGCGTCGCCTATGCAAGCCGAGCCTGGAACGGTCTCACACCAAGTGGCCTAAGACTGAAACAACAAAAGCTATGATAGTATTGCAGTGGCAAAAGAATGATATATAAAATTTAAATTATCACAAAAGAAAGATATAGTCGATAACCAACAAAAAGGTATTATACTAAAGAAAAAGGAAGACATGAATCTAAAACTCGTTTCAAAATGGATGTATATTATTATATTTAAGGAATGAAGATAACAACAAAATGAATGCTTATAATTTAAAAACTTATTTGTGCATATCTATGTTATACTTAATGCTTAAGAAGTTTTTTTTAAAAAGTTGATATTTTACTTTCAACCTCCAAATCTATTTGTTATTTTACTTTTAACCAAACTTTTTTTATCTTTTCCAATTTAACCTTACAACCATTTTACTTTGAATCTTGGTCCAACTTCATCTTACGTAAAATTCTTTATTTTACGCTTCGTTCTAAATTTTACGAGTTAACACGATGCAACATGCGTATGTGGTTCAATGTTTTTACGTTTTATTTTACGATTCGTTCTAAATTTTTGCGAGTTAACACGACGCAACATGCGTGTATGGTTCAACGTTTTTACATCGTCTATTCTTTTCCCGTTTGACAGGTTCAATATAGTGGGCGAGTCCTAGATCGACTTATTTATTATTTTCTATGTTTTGCGTTTTGGTCTAATTTCTTTACATTAACATGCCGCAACTTCAATGTTGATAGTCACTCACGGTAGCGTGGCATTTATACTTTTTGGCATGATTTTATGCCCCCACCGTAACACAGGGGTGCTTAATACTAGTTATAATAAAATGATATATAATTTGTACAACAAAATCCTAATTCTATCTCATATGCAAGGTTTCTTTTATGTATTCAGTTATTTGTGTTTGTAAACTTATTTTGACTGAAACATGTACCAAAATGAAAGACTATATACGTGGATAAGGTCAAACTCAAAATGAAATTTAAATGAAAAGGTATACAGCTGATAGCATTAAGCCATTAACCACCATTAGAGAAGACTTAATCAACTTTTGACTTGAAAATAAATAATGGGCAGCTTTAACTTTAACAAGGGAATATTTTTTGTGGATCTAAATGTTTGAACAATGCTTCAAGTCTCTTTTATAATTTATTTATTTATTATTAAAGACAAAATGTAATTAATAGTAATTAAGTTTTACTGATGTCTTTTAAAATTATTTGTACACACTAAAGTTTTAGTTCGTTTTAGTATTATTTCTTTCGAATGGAAATTTAACCCACAACTTTAAATTTATGAAAATCTGACTCGTAATTAGGGGCGGCCGTGAGCGGGGAGAACCACCGGCTAGGGCCCAATATTTCGAAAGGCACATTATTTTTTTTAAAGAAAACCCGATATGTATATGTAAATTTTTTTTATATGGTATACTAATACAAACACCAACATAGACCCACTTACAAAATTATTCTTATTGTTTTAGATCAGTTATTAGCCCATTAACATTATATTTAGAACTTTAGTGAGCCAAATAGCGAATTTCATTAATGCCTAAAGGTACTTTTTTTGAACTCAAACAAAATACGAATTCTCAGGGTCAACCCTGATCTCAATGTAGTTTTGTTTTTGAAATATTTGACTAGTAAGTGTAACATGTATTAACAGTTAGATATGCTGACATGACATGCCAATAGTGTAAAACAACATTTGCGGCGTTAATCATGTGGATGCTCTACTAGGCATTTGTTCACTGATTTACAAATAGAAAATCACTCCAACTATCTGAAATGATCAAGTGATATAACAAGTTTTCAAGCTTTCAATTACATGGTTGTGCTAAAGGTACCTATTTAAACAAAATAATAAGTAAAATAGCTAACGTTTTCAGTTTTAATTGAGATCCAAATGAAGATTTACGTAAATGAATCAACAGTTGGATGGTGACTCAGGATGACAAACCGCAAACAGATGTGTGGCTTGTGTAGTTGTGTGAACTTAAAAATACCCAAAATAACCTTGGCGCCGAAGCACCGACATTGTGTTTTAATACATAGTATAATATAATAATTGATATAACGTGTTTTCAAGCTTACAATTAAAAGATTGTGCTAAACGTACAACTTCTGTTATGTAAACAAAAGGATAAGTAAAATAACTAACATCACAAGTAGATCAAGCATATAATTAGGGGTGCTCCTCCATTCACAACAATTTCTAAAAATATAATTAGGGATGGTCTAGTGGCAGAGGAAAACCTATAAGAACATTATTTATATGAAAGATCGTAGTTTCTATCCTAGACAAATGTAATTTATAGGGTGTAGTTTAGAAATAGAAGTAAGATACATTGTCATTCAAATAAAATATCTTATACTATACATGATAGATGAGTATCATGTTCAAAAACGTATTTAGTTAGTTTATAAGTCCTACTAATATTAAGCCCATGCGTTGCAGCGGTTGTTGTAAAACTGTGTCAAGTAGTACCAATGCATACTACTGTCAACGACCACCAACACCGGAAAAGCTCGTAAAAACAAATTAAATAAAAAACGAAACAAATAACGCTGAGCGAAAAGCAAACATAAAATCTTTGAATCACGAACGCTCATTGCAGAGAAATTAAACCGAAACGTAAAACATAGAAAAAGATAAATAAGTCAATCCAGGACCCCGCGTGTTGAATGAACTTGTCAAACGGAGAAAAATAGATGTGTTGCAACGGGTCAGTCAAACGGGAAAAAATACACGAAAAATGTTCAACCCCACACGCACGTTGCGGTGCGTTAACTCATAAAATTTAGAAAGTATGGTGGGCCAAAATTGAAAATAAAAAAGAATTAGGATTAAATTGTAAAAGATGAAAAACTTTGGTTAAAAGTAAAAAAAATAAAGGGTTTAAATTGCAAAATTGAAGTTATTTATTAATTTTAGATAAAGATAAGGATAAAAATAAGTGACATATATATATATATATATATATATATATATATATAATTAGTTATTAATATAAATAAATATAAAGAAAATTTATGAAGTTGAAGGTGAGAATGTCATTTGATATTTTTTATAGTTTTTTTATTGAAATGAAAAAAAAACCTCATAAACGACCTAGGTTGGATGTATTTATACCTCATCTTAATTTTTCAAAATTCTTGTCAAATTAGGGGCTAAAACCTTGAAGGCGGGTTTAGTCTCCCTAAATTCAATGAAACTGAAATCTAATTCATTTCTTAATATATGTGGTTCGCATAGTTTTCCTTTGAAAAGTGAATTAGAATAAAAAATTAAATTCTTCAAATTCTTTCCTGTAAAGGAATTCAACAATCATTCTAAGATGTGAAGAAATTCTATCAAAGTAAATGGAATCCTTGACCACTCACCATCATCGCATCCATCACCACCACCTTGCTGCACCCCGGCACTGTCTCTACCTTGGTCACTACCGTCATTGTCACCCTCGTCATCACCACACTGTCACCATCAATGGTGGTGGCGCAACTAGCCGCAATGAGGGTGATGATTGTGGTGACAATAGGTATGTGATTGTGGCAACAACGCCTAAAGTTGTGATAGGAGAGGGGGTCAAGTGGGTCGTGATGAATTCTAATTCTTGTATGATTGTTTTGTCACTCAAATCCATCACAAATGCAATTTTCTTTCATAGAATGCAATTCATTTATAATCTAAATCCTTTTAAAAAAAATCAGTTTATTCATTAAAAAATTCCGGGAACCAAATACATCCTAATTGTCTTCGCAATTCACAAAAATACTAAGGAAAAACATACAAAAAATATGAAGAAAAAACATACTTTTGGTGATGCAAAGGCTCTACATACATAGCATGAACAATCTTTAAAATACTATAACAATTCATACTACTTTTCTTAGAGGCAAAACACAATCATATAGTGCGAAAACAATAAAAAATTAATAAATTTCATCGATAATTACAACATAACATGTGACACGTGAAATAGAACATTTTCACAAAAACCGTGATCGCATTAAAACAAATATCTAAACAGAAAATCAAACCTAAATCATCATCATCATTCATTACAATAGAAATTCTAACATTAAGTCATCATCGTCACTCCATGGTTTTGATAAGGAATGAAAGAGTAGAAAAGACAATGAAATATTTTCTTATATTTTGTCATCCACAAGGATATAAAAATATGTTTGCATTACCCTTTAAGGATCTTTAAAGATGTGTATTATATCAACAAATCATTTATACCCTTCTTTGGAATTAACATGATATCCAAACCCATACCCATACCCATACCCATACCCATTTTGATAGTGATTTCAGAAAACTAACAAAGACTACCTAAGATCAAAACCAAAAAAAAGAAATTAGGGTTGGTTAAGTGGATGATGATGATGAAAGATGAAAAAGTAGAAATGGTAATCATGTTTTGTGGTACAATTTAGTGTACCTACAACATGCATCCCATGATGGGAAGTTTTGCAAATTATGTTTTTTCTGAAAGTGACAATATTAATTAATGGGTCATTTAGTTGAGAAGTTTTGATGGATTTTCTCGAAACTTATATTTAGTAGTGACGCGTGCTAACTAATACACTTTCTTTATTCAATTAAAAGAAACACTTGCCTATAGATAATTTAATGGTCGTAATGCTTTTAACGAGTTTAGTTATATTAAAAACTATGTTTATGAACGACATGTGGCACAATAAAAGCATAAATCCTCACTACATATGCTTAAAGAGAAATGTGTCTTGCGATTTTTAACCACTTTAGTATATTTTAGATATAAACAATTTAATACTACTTGGATCAATTATATGCCTCAATAGTTTCTCATGTTTGGCATAAATTCTTCTGGTGGTGGAATATAACCTATGTCTATCAATGATCTTATTTCGAATGCATTTAATCGTGAGGTTTAGCTATGGGTGAGATTATATTTGGTATGATTTTGTTGTTACAGGGACATAGGGATCGCAAATGATCTAATAAACATGTATGGTTTTACATGGATGAAAAGAGGAAAAAGTAGAAAAAAAGCTCTCTCATTGAGTAAATTTCAAAATTATATAACCTATTACTTTTTTTTGAACGAAAAATTTGGATTACTGACGGACCAATGAAGTATCATCGTGCCATCAGCGGAATCATCCGATCATATCCATCTCCACTAGGCAATAATGCCTATACACCAATTTATGAGGAAACCCGATAAACCTAGAAAATACCCGATAAAGCTAGAAAATACCCCCTTGTGAGAATCGAACCCAGAACCTAATGGTTACTAAGTCTTATCTCACCACTAAGATGCCACTAAGCTATAATGCCATAGACTATAACCTAATACTAAAGTAAGTATAATAGGTTTTATCAATCATAAGAGATAAAAAAAAACCGAGAGTCCGTTATTAAATAACTAAATACACAAGCAAATTAATAAAATCCATAATTCAAATGTTTTATAGTTAAAACTAAATCAATTGGAATCATCAAATTAGAATTGGGGTCCAAAGCTGTGCAATACACTGTAATTTGTCACGGTGTCTAGACAGTGCTTGATTTTCGTTTGAATCTTGCGGGCGTCATAACTCTAGGCAGATTAAAAGTTATGTATGTTTTAAGTCGAATCATTGTCTACCCAAATTGATTTATCTTTTTTTTTTTTCAATCGATTGTGTTGGTTCTTAAATCATCTTCATGCCTCGTGCATGTGGGTGGCTTTATGAGTCATATGGAAGTGGAATAACGGAATGAAGTGCATTGTTCATGTTTTGGACTAGGAAAAGTCAAAGGTAAGGCACGAAGATGTTTTTCTCCAAAATTCAACCACTCTATATTTTGTTGATATTAAAATGATGTATGAAATAAATTAATCTCAAATGGACCAATTGGGTAACTAATACTAGACGCAACATGGTTAGTTCTTGTGTAAATGATGACAACAAATGAAGTTTGGGAGTGGAGATGATTTTTTTTAACATTATTGTAACAACTAAGTGTGTTCTATATCTTTTCTACCTTGACTGTCTTAGATCTGATATTGATAAGTAGCGCGGACCTAGAGTGATAGAAGAGGTAACCTATGTTACCCCTTAACGCTCTGACGGTAGTATAAATTTTGAAAAATTTAACGTTTTTTCGATTTTATTACCCCTTTTCATTGAAACGTTACCTCTATGCAGATTTTCTAGATCGCTACTAATGATAAGCAATTATGACAAGATTAGTTTTCAATAAATTGTATATTATTAAGATATTATATGTTTGAACTAATAAAAAAATCATTATCAATTTGTTAATCAACAAACTCTTAACAAATCAGACTAAAAACCAGCGGAAGGATTAAAAATGCTATTAACTATTATCTTTTATTAAAAAATCACTAGAAATATGAATTTTCTCATAAATTTCTTTAAAAATGGTAACTTTCTTTAAAAAGAATGTTATGTAATTGTATCCGTTTCACTTAAATCGTTAAAAAGTTTCAAATGTAGAAAAGTTTTCAGTTTTTTTTACCATGACGAATTGTTTTGATATGCATCTCTCTTAAACCAACCATCAAAAATATATTTTATTTCGAGATACATGACACCTTTTCTTTCATCAAGAGTAATAGTTTGCCATTAGAACCATATGGTTTATTTTTCGTTTTTATTTTCCATAAAATTCATACTATAATTTGTTTTAGTAGTGCATAAACTTGAATGATCAATCTGTATGCACCTGTAGTTGAAAAAGTATACTATTTTATGCAAATTTATCGAGCATAGTAAAAAAAGGAAATTATTGAAATAGACAACATTGACTAAGATTTTTTCAATATAAACATATTTTTTTCCAAAGATTTTTTCAATATAAACATATTTTTTTCCAGTCTTTTAAAGTGTTTATAGATAATTAGAAATAGATACATTAGGCAAACGGCTGAGAGACTTTTGGCATAGCCAGATTAGCCGGTCGGCTAACTTGACTATTTTGTCAAGGACAAAAAAAAATATGTAGGTTTTGAAAAAAATATATTATCTATTAGCGGCCGGCAAAAAATATGTCTGTTTTGGAAAAATCTACCTCTAAGACACAGTGCAAGCTTAGGAATGAAGGTACAAGATTAATATCTCTCTACTTTAGATAAAACATCATCTTTATATCCAACATTTGTTCATCTTTTAAATAATCTCTTACATCTCATTCTCAATTTCTATATGTGCTCAATTTTTAACTACTACTTAATATCTGATATGTGCAAGAATGGTAAAAGATGGACATGGCTTTATACACAATAAAGAAATAAAAATATAGTTTATTTATATCAGTGCTAATTTATCAAACACATATCACATATGTATATAATCAATTTTAAACTATATATATGTGTATATTACGAAACGCTTAGGGAAAATATGTGGTTCAGAATTTTTCTCAAGTTTCTCAATTAGCTTAGTGTTTCTCACACGATCTTAACCATATATATGAATTATTTATATATATATATATGAGGTTATCTTGAGAAACATTTTATAAAATTATTTTAAATTATGATTATAAATATATAAAATTAATTTAAATCAGATTAAATTGATTTAAATCAGATCGTATATGTGTTTTTTGCTAAAAGATTTGAAAATCTACATCAGGACAGGTAAGATTTGTATGGTATATATATATTTTAGTCATTATCATATGAAATGAATAATTAGTTTAACCAAAAGTTAACCAGACAAAGAAAGCCACGTTATTATTATAATTAAGGCACCATCCATCCAGATTGATCTCTCTGTATGAAAAAGAGAAGAAACAAAACATCAATCAATCCCACTAGAAAACATGAAAAAATATGTTATGTTTCTGTTCAAGAAATCTTGTACAGTAGATATCCAAGAAATTGCAGTGTTGGAATAGTGCGTACACTGATGAGACGCAGAAGGATGAGAGGTAATGTTATATATATATATATATATATGAATATGTATGTATGTATGTCTGTTGGACAAATCACATTTCAATGTGAAGATATGATGAGAATTTATAATATATATATATATATATATATATATATATATAAAAGAATAAGAATACATAACTAAGAACAGTGACGTGACGGATCCAGGAATTTTTTTCAGTGGGTTCACTGAAAAAAAATTAAAATGACCTTAAGCATGGAACTACATGACTTAATCACTCCACCATCCATAAATTTGGTTACTGGTTTATCCCAGATGTTTTTTAGGGATTCATACCAAATTTTGTATTAACATTTCTACTAAAAATTTGAAACCAAGTAAGTTTGTATGAACTTGTAGTTCTCAACGTAGATCTGCCCTTGATTAAGAATAGGACTTAGTTAATAAGGTTGGTTAAGTGGAAGATATTGAAACATGAAAGAGGAACAATATTATTTTACTAAAATTATATATTTTATTTGGTTCAATTGATATATTGGCGTTGATATAAAGAATCAAATAACCTCATAAGTTACTTTAAAAATATTATATATAAAAAAACTAATTAACCATCCATTTATCGAAATTGGGTCACCTTACAATTTTACTATTCACTTTTTGTTTACATAAGCCTCTCTCAAGCATATAATACCATTCAAGACAAATATTATAGTTTGGTTATATTTTTAAATAATCCTTAAGGTTTTTTTATTTATATAACTTATTGTAATGTTCTTATTGTAGCACAAAACCTAGGTACTACTTCAAACCCGACAAAATAATGACGATGGTAAATAGTAGTGATGGTCAGTGAAATCAACGACCGTCATGAGCTCCTCCAGCTTCGTTGCACGCATGCTTGGTTTCAACGTTTTTACGTATATATTTTTCGGTTTAACGGTTCCACCGTAACACATAGATCTTAAATACTAGTTTCAAACAAAATATAAAGCTATATATTGTATTTTTATTATGTAGATTTGTAATGATAACAGCCATGGAGCTGGGAACAAATAACGTAGGAATGTGTAATAATCAAATAAATCAATAGATAAATAATTGCTGACGGAATAATCTGATGACCAAAACGAACAAGGTTTAAGAGTGATCAACTGGATCGATAGTGGTGTGGTTTTCAGTTTGAGCGGTTGGTCCAGTCCGGTTTTAGGAGAAGTTGAGAACTACTATAAACCGAGTTAAGTTTTATACATAGTTTACATGTCTACTCTATACTTACAAGGGTCAATGAGACTGTTTTTTATAAATTAAATTGCTTTTTTTTATTTTACATAATAAATACATAATTATAAATAAATATTTTTATATGGAATATATGATATAAATAACGAATAATCATTTTTATATAATAAAACTTTAGTTATAAATATATAAAAAAATAATTACATTTATATATATAAGTAAAATAATTAAACTTTTAATACGTATAAAATAAGTCGAGTACGGGCCAAGCTCAAGGCTGAAAACCATCAACGAGTCGAGTTTGAGCTTTAGACATAAAGTTCAAAATGAGTTAAGCCGGGCTCTCATATTTTAACAATCGGGCTCGAGTTTAGATGAGCTCAGGTTCATCTAGGATTTTGTTAAAGTTAATATACACTATACCGATGCCTACTATAATTTATTGTGTTAGCAAGTTTCCATGAACCTTCATGGCAATCATGTTTAAGAGTGATGTACCGCACGCCCACACTACATAATTAAGCTTAAACTTCTTTATAAGTTGACAGTAAAACTATTTATTTAGTAGTGTTACATCTTGTATTAATTAAACACTATAATAATATAGTCGTCTTTGGTTGTAGCATGGGTTAGAAGATAGTCACGTGTCAAGGGACAAGTGCATGTGAAATCATAGGAGAAATATTGTCAATGGGTGCGTTAAGAGACATCATATCACATAAATTCAAAGATGCATCAAGTGTGTGTACATTAATATAATTGATGTATATGTATATGGAAGATATAGGTATATTACATGGTGTATGAATCATGAATGGAATACCAAGCTATGAAGGGTCTACCATTATATAATGGTGGTTTTAGTAAGGATTTGATTAGGGGTTCAAGAAATAAGTGGCGGTCGGTTGGTAGAGTTGCATCACACCACTTGCTTTGTTTATGTTTGCGGTATACTTTCATGTTCAAAAGTTTAAGTGGGGAGGTACTACTAATTTCTTGTATTTTATGTGCCAAGGGGTGCCCATATCTTATTCAAAACTTTATATTTCGTAGCTTTATATATGATATATGATAAGTAGCTTTTCTTTGAAACGGATAAACACAACCATGTTAGAAAATTATTATAATTTAAAAATGACATATTTTATTGATCTGTTCGGAGTTATGATAAGTATAAAAAGAAGATAACTTTTTATCGGTTTGAAGTTATGATACATGTTCAATATGGATGAAAACGACGTGAATTTCATCAAAGCCCTGGTTTGACTAACAATCTTTACCAAATTTATTATAAAATATTCCACTATAATTGTTAAAACGCACGAATCATGTGATTATTTAGTTTGAAGTAGTCTAGGCTAGCAAGTTATTTATTTATTTTTTTATAAAAAGGAAATGGCTTTTTTTGCCATCAAAAAACGGAATTTATAAAAACCCCATCAGCTAGCCAAGAACTAACTGATGACAGTTACAGTTACAAAAACATTAAAGGGTTTTTCAACCAATCAACCCACTTCAGTTTTATCTTACATTTCCTGTTAATAAACCACAAGAAAGCATAGCTTCCAACATATCCTTATTAATCTTCTTACCACTAAATGCCACCGTCCAATTAATAGGATTTGTAGAATGTTTTTGTCACACCCCGGATTTCCAACCTCGAAATCCAAATACCAGTGGGTCCGGGTGAGGAGTATCGTGACAACAGTTGATAACATCATAGTCAATTAAACACGGCACAGCAGAAGTTTTGAAGTAAAATTACTATTACAAACTGAATGTTCGAAAATACAAAATAATATACATGCTTGTAATAGAAGATCCACATGCGGATCATAAATTGTACAATGAAAGAATATAAAACAGACTTTGGGCAGATTTAAGATTTGCAAGATCCTCTATCACTACCGAGCACTTCCGGCCTATTTTCGTATTGTACCTGCAGATTAGTCTTTTGAAAATACGTCAGCTTTCGCTGGTAAATACACCCAATTGACTCATTTGAAAACATTTCAAAAATGTTTTAGGTGCGTATCAGCACAAAAATCTTTTTATAACTTGGGTTAATTGACCGTCCAACCTTGTTAACAGATTTACATGTTTGTCATACATACGGGGCTCGGCACAAAAAACCAGACACAATTAACGTACACACCACTTTGGACTCACGATGGAGTCAGTTCCTCTCAACCTTGTGGGAAAGCATAATTGAGCGTCTATCGGGTGTATGCCTACACCCCGCTAAGGTCGTAACCATTTCAATTGTAATGAGCCGAGGATATCCATGACACGGTAGTTAACCCCCGATGTTTAAATTATCAAACAAAACTGATTAAAACAGAATATGCGGATTTCTATTCCGAACCGGCGTTCGATTAATCCCATTTCCGACCAAGCGGTAATAATTTACCGTAACCCAAGCCCGTATAGGGGAAATAAGTCGAGAGTATTTACCTGAGCTAGTCTTCTTTAATTTTTTAATAACTCAGCCGTACACAAAAAGGACTAAGTGCAGATAGTATTTACCGGCAAGTCTTTAGTTTGGATTATGGCATAAACTAACCAATTAATTATAACGGTCTTATTTAAGTCATAGACTTAGACCGACTAGCGTACTTGATCAAAATGTATGACGCTAGATTAAACGATGATTGGATAGAAAGTAGTTTAATCCCAACAAGTACCTTGACTTGTTGTAATACGGGTAAACTATTAACATTTGGATTTTGAGACTTAAATGACAAGGTTAAACCCGTTTCGGTTAATTTCCGTAAAATAGTTACATATACGTAACCGTGCGCATATTAGCGATATCGGGTAACCGGATAAGTCAATGGACAAGTTCTATATGCCATTATACTTTAAATAAATTAAGATATTAGTAGGATATCAACTTGTATGTCCGTTATGGTTTCAAAACGAAATTATGCCTCATAAGGGCATTTCGGTAATTATATACCGTATAAAAGGAACTTGAACATATTTTAAATTTATAATCATGAGCATTCTGGAAAAATATTTTATTTATGATATAATATCAGTATGATATCAATTATATTTGTAAATTATCTTTTATGACCAAACTATGCACCAAATGGGCATTTTGGTCATTTTACGCATAGTTTATAAATTATTTGGGATTCTGAGTTTATAACATGTGTCCTACTGTAAATATGTTTAAAATAAGTTTAAAATCAGTAGGTAACAAGTCTTGGTCCATTAATATGGTTTAAAACCATACTATGCGCCGAAATGGCGCTTATGTCGTAATATGACGTCTTTAAGTGATGTTTATGAAAATTGTTGTTATAGTCAGTTAAAAATGTTTAAAATATGTTATTTAGTATAACATATCAGGAGGTAAATGATTTACATTGAAAAGATTTGATTAAAACTATTTTATAAGCCAAAGGGGCTAAAACCGTCATTTATCGACTTAGTTTAAGGACTTGCTTAAAAACTCAGTTTATAACTTGGTTTAACATCCCAAATAATCCTACTTATAATATTACATCAGTAGAAACTCATTTTCAAGTTCATTACCATTTAAAACCTTGTTTTATGCAAAAAGGGCATTTTGGTCAAAGATAGCATAATTATGGAACTTGTGCATAAACTTGGATTCTGATTATGATCATGTAAAATATCCTCAGAGGGTTATGCTATATTATATTATGATCATAATGCAACTTTAGATCAGTAGGTAACTAATCTAAATCGGGTCAGAATCGAAAGTCAAAGCAGAAGTCAAACTTCGCGACTTTCGGTTGCGAACCGACCCTAGAACTGAAATTGACGAGCCGAACATGTTCTTACATGTTTTAATAATTATTAACATCTTGTTTAAGTGTCAAAACAGGTTTCATAACATATATAAGATTAATTTATAATTTTTTCAAAAAATGGCTTGTTTGACTTTTTAATATCATAACTTTGACCCGTCAATTGGTCTAGCAAACGTGATCTTCAGGAGGTGCCCTTCATAGGATTGACACCTACCTTATTACGATCACTTAGTCATGTTTATTTCGAACAATGGCTGTACCATAATGATCTTAACGAAAGTTAAAGCGTTTTCCGAAAAACGTTTGACTTTTGGCTATAAAAGCCTATAAACGAAAATGCAAGAGCAAGGAACACTTAAAAGAGGTTCCTACAATGCAAGAGAACTAAGTTGGATGCTCCTTTCAGCTAGGAACTTCCAGAGGACGGAGAATAGTGATTTAATGAGAAAGGTGCAAGTTGGAATGAGAACTTATGCACCTATATATAGTTGGAGAACTCAAAGGAGGTGAAGTCAGGTGTTTAGGGGAGTAAGAAAAGCTTACAAGTGTCCCAAAACGTGGCATAGCAGTTTAGAGAAGCCATGGTTTCGTTTTAATGCTTTTGGAGCTTTGCTTGGTCTCCAAACATATTTTCTGCGTCAGACCTGTTCTCGCGGGGCGCGAGAGGCCCAGGCCAGGTCTCTCGTGGCTCGCGACCGCCCCTTGGCCAGTTTCAACTTTTGACACTTTTAACCCCTTAACTTATAAAAGCTTATGAAAACCTATTTAAACACCATTTTGGCACTTTTAGCCTCCGTAGCCAATACTTGGCATACCCGGGATTATGCCCGGACATTGTCGAGCTCTCGGTTCGTTAAAAGGTCACTCAGAGGTATAAATTAACATGTTGACACTTTTAATCCCTCCATTATCCAATTTTCACATATTTACGAAATTGAACCCTCTTGTCCAACAATTGGCACGTATGAGAGTTAGGACTTCACAAAGGATCACTCCGAGACTTATGATAAGCATGTTGATCCCGATGTCACTCAGAGGCTGGGCATGTTGACATATCAGTCACTCAGAGGCCAAATTTTAAGCATGTTGACATATCAGTCACTCAGAGGCTGTTATTTATGCATGTTGACATCTGATCGTCACTCAGAGGCTCAGATTGAGCATGTTGACGCCTTTAGTCCTTAACAGACTGTATTTAAAATACAACACGTGTCACTATATTATTGAACACGATTTTTACAGGGTGTTACATCCTCACCCCCTTAAAAGAAATCTCGACCTCGAGATTTTATTCAAAAAGATGGGGGTACTTTTGTCGCATAGTGGACTCAACCTCCCATGTATACTCAGGACCTCTAAAAGCGTCCCACTTAACCTTTACTATAGGTATCATCTTTCTCCGGAGCTTCTTAACCTGTCGATCCTCGATCGAAATTGGTTTCTCTACGAACCTCGTGTTTTCATCAATTTGCACCTCATTGTGCGACATTGCTAGCGACTCATCGGCTAGACATTTTTTAAGATTTTTAACTACTTATATCTAACGTTTAAGGATAACAATGTTTTTATATTTCATTATTTTCTAGTTAAATGTTCATTTGGGTTCGTTTTTATTGGCTTGCGTTCGTCGGTGTTCGAGACCAGTGTTCACGAACTGTTCCTGAACAACTGAATTCTTAACGAACGAACACGAACATAAACTTATGTTCGGTATGCGTTCGTGAACAGTTCACGAACATGTTAATTTCCTTAACGAACGAACACGAACATGGCCTCGTTCGTGTTCGTTCGGTTCCTTTACAGCCCTACTGGTACCCATAAGTTGGGTATCCAGTCGGTGGATAAGTAGGTGGGAATGGAGACGGGTAAAGTGCATTGTGCATAACCGCCTGCATGTAGGGGTCTTGCGACCATGCTTGATAGTCTACCGGTGTAGACGGGTTAAAAGGATCATATCCAGACGTGTCTAGATACGTGGGAATTAGGTTAGTATAACCCGATGGTGGTGGTTGAACTGTAGGTGTGGGTGTTGGTGTTGGTTCAACCACAGGTGAGGTGTTAGAGGGCCCACCCATTTGTGGGTCCTCTTCAATTGTGGGGTAAGAATTAGGCAAAGGTGGTAGTGATCCCGACCTTTGTCCTGCACGTACCGACAAACGTGCTTCACGCTTCCTCCTTGGTGGTTCAGGTGGTGGTTGAGGTTGGTCCACCGGTTCCATGTGGACATCTTCTTGAACAGGGGTGGTTGAGAGTGATGAGAAGGAGTGTGGGCAAAAGTAAATTGATTCCAATATTGGTCCCACTCGTTAGGACCTTGGTAGGGCGATCCGGCATATGAGTTTGAATCGCTCGAAATTTCAATGGAATGCACATTTGATCCCGATGGCGGCATCTCCGGGTCGGAGTCCTCGTCCATAGGATGTGGCTGGTCCAACTGATTTTGATCAGCTGGAGGCGTGTTTAAGTAATAGTTGGGGTTAAACTCTTCATTGTAGGAGTGATGAGAATGGGAATGGTGAGAATGGTAGGAGTGGTGTGAGTGGTAAGAATTTTGGGAATGTAAGGGCGAGTGTCTATTAGAGACAAAACGTCTCGCTGGTTGCCATGGAGACGAATCTCCTGATTCTTGGTATGCATCTGCATTATGAGGTTGAGGAGGAATACGCCCCGATGGCCCTCCTCTCGTTGGACCTTTTCCTCGTCCACTTTGTCCTCTCACACGTGGCGGCATTTTCCTGTTTAAAATCAATTCAAAAACGTACTATAACTTAATAATGAAATGAGTAAATCCTAGGTCAATGCCTAGACTCGGAAGTCTAAGGAATGTGCTCGTGTAAGTTTGAGATTAAACACAAAAGGCTAGTGTTTAATTCTCTCAAACGTTGGCTCTGATACCAACCCTGTCACATCCCGGATTTCCAACCTCGAAATCCAACCATCGGTGGGCCCAGGTGGGGAGTATCGTGACAACAGTTGATAACACCATAGTCAATTAAACACGGCACAGTGGAAGTCTTGGAGTAAAATTACTATTACAAACCGAATGTTCGAAAATACAAAATAATATACATGCTTGTAATAGAAGATCCACAGGCGGATCATAAATTGTACAAGGAAAGAATATAAAACAGACTTTGGCAGATTTAGGATTTGCAAGATCCTCTATCACTACCGAGCACTTCCGGCCTATTTTCGTATTGTACCTGCAGATTAGTCTTTTGAAAATACATCAGCTTTCGCTCGTAAATACACCCAACTGACTCATTTTGAAAACATTTCAAAAATGTTTTAGGTGCGTATCAGCACAAAAATCTTTTTATAACTTGGGTTAATGGACCGTCCAACCTTGTTAACAGATTTACAGGTTTGTCATACATACGGGGCTCGACACGAAAACCGAGACACAATTAACGTACACACCACTTTGTACTCACGAAGGAGTCAGTTCCTCCCAACCTTGTGGGAAAGCATAATTGAGCGTCTATTGGGTGTATGCCTACACCCGCGCTAAGGTCGTGGATATTTCGATTGTAATGAGCCGAGGATATCCAGGACACGGTACTTAACCCCCGATGTTTAAATTATCAAACAAAACTGATTAAAATAGAATATGCGGATTTCTATTCCGAACCGGCGTTCGATTAATCCCATTTCCGACCAAGCGGTAATAATTTACCGTAACCCAAGCCCATATAAGGGAAATAAGTCGAGAGTATTTACCTGAGCTAGTCTTCTTTAATTTTTTAATAACTCAGCCGTACACAAAAAGGACTAAGTGCAGATAGCATTTACCGGCAAGTCTTTAGTCTGGATTATGGCATAAACTAACCAATTAATTACTAACGGTCTTATTTAAGTCATAGACTTAGACCGACTAGCGTACTTGATCAAAACGTATGACGCTAGATTAAACGATGATTGGATAGAAAGTAGTTTAATCCCTACAAGTACCTTTACTTGTTTAATATGGGTAATGTAACATCCGTAAAAAACGGATTTACCAAACCCGCTCCGTTTATCAACCGAACAGTCAGTCAAAATTTTCGTTGCGAATTAAATGCCCAAAATAATTTTAAACGATACATAATCAATTATTATACGGGAATATATAATTAGTTTTTGAAAAACTGTTAAAAATCGCAAAATAAAAATGTTTTGGTTCTGCCGGGTTTCGAACCCGGGTCAGTACCGGTCCAGCAAACGACTTAACACACGCGCACTAAACCACTGCGCCACTGATGTTATTTGTTAAATATTAGAATCATTTAATTGATATCATGACGTTACGAATTCAAAACCGGCGCCCAAAGTTCAGTCGTCGGAAATCCCAGCAATCTCGCGATTATTTAACGAATCCTTCCGTTATAACGTAAACAATTACTAAGACATAGGTTATAACCGACGTCTGAGTCCGCGACCAAAGTCATAACCGCCGGAGTTTTTATAACTTACGAATCCAGTCGGAAATCAGACCAAGTTCTTCGAAGATTTGCCCTATAAAAACCACCTCGAACTTCTGCAAACATTTTCGCTCAAAACCGCACCCTTTCTCGGTGAAGACTCACTCGCCGGAATTATTCTGTTCGTCGCCGGAAAACCGGTTTCCCCAGTTCTGAGCCTTACTAAACCATTTGAACATATACCGAAGTCACCCACATATTTTGTAAGCTTTCTGAAGTTTCTCTGCTGCAAGACACTCGTCGCCGGAAGGTATTGCTGTCGCCGGAGTTCTGCCGGAAAACAGAGGAAGATAGTCGGTATACCTCACGCCTAATTTCCTTTCTTTTTATTTATATCTCACCTTTGATTGAACATAAAACGCTAAAGAACCTGATTTAACACATCGAACCAGTCGGATTTTCCGACTCTGGTTAAAATCCGACGAAGAAGATGAAGTGCGGTAAACGTATATATATAATTAAAATCAGATATATAACGGGTTAGACACGTAGCTCAGTTGGTAGAGCTGCGTGCACGCGTACGGGAGGTCTCGGGTTCGAGCCTCACTCAGCGCACAACAATACGCACTCGAACCGGTCAACGGTCAACGGTCAAGTCAACGGTCAGAAAAAGTCAAATTTTTTTATTATTTTATTTAATTATTTTAATTAAAAATCAATTAAAAATACTTAAAAATAACATTTTTAAGGTTAGAAAATAGCCTCAAACTCACAAAAATACACCCAACAATCCTACTAAAATAGATTAATAAAATCCGTTTACTTACCAAACCATAATGCGATTTATCTAGGTTAATCTCACTCGTGGTTAAAACCACTTCGCGTGCATTCAACATCATCAACCGAACGCACCCACTGTGAGTGAATCTTACAACTCCCCCTTTTAAATTACACGTTTTGGGGTGTGTCATGTGTTATAAAAATAATTAACTTGTTTATTTAAACTTGTGCCATACCACATCATGATCTAAACTTAGATTGTTTATATTGTTGTGATTACTTATTTCCTTTTGTCAAATTATATGAAACTCATTCATTAAGCCCATCAGTTCCTCGTGGGAGACGAGTTGAACAACGCGTGCCTCAAATCAAATTCATTATTGTTCATGTGTGTATCATTGAGTTTATATTGTTTGTAGTTGGGTCATTCATATTATCATGTTTATGCAATTCATGCATTAGGCCCCTCAGTTCCTCGTGAGAGACGAGTTGAGCATCGCGTGCCTCTAAATGTTCCATTATTGTTCATGTGTGTTTTATTTAATATCTTATGATTGTTGAATAAGTTTACATCTATTTTTACTCATGTTTGGTTGTGCACATATTTCATAATCAATTTAAATAAACTTGTTCAAATGTTTTCCATAGGATTCACTCGCCAACTTTATGTTGATCCAAAACCTTTTTACACATGATACAGGTGAACAGGTTGAAGCAAAGAAAACATAGGAAATGCCTTAGAAGAGAACAAATATGCTTACATTGATAGCTAGAACATATTGTAACATTTATTGTAAATTTCCATTAAATTGTATTTAATGAATATGAAACGCATAATAAATGTCATGAGCTTTGATGATAACCCAATCATGCCCCGATCACCTTTTCCGCTGCGGGTCGGGGTGTGACAGGTAAACTATTGACATTCTGGATTTTGAGACTTAAATGACAAGGTTAAACCCATTTCGATTAATTTCTGTAAAATAGTTACATATACGTAACCGTGGCATACTAGCGATATCGGGTAACCGGATAAGTCATGGACAAGTTCTATATGCCATTATACTTTAAATAAGTTAAGATATCAGTAGGATATCAACTTGTATGTCTGTTATGGTTTCGAAACGAAATTATGCCTCATAAGGGCATTTCGGTAATTATATACCGTATAAAAGGAACTTGAACATATTTTAAATTTATAATCATGAGTATTCTGGAAAAATATTTTATTTATGATATAATATCAGTAGGATATCAATTATATTTGTAAATTATCTTTTATGACCAAACTATGCACCGAAGGGGCATTTTGGTCATTTTACACATAGTTTATAAATTATTTGGGATTCTGAGTTTATAACATGTGCCTGCTATAAATATGTTTAAATAATTTTAAAATCAGTAGGTAACAAGTCTTGATCCATTAATATGGTTTAAAACCATACTATGCGCCGAAATGGCGCTTATGTCGTAATATGACGTCTTTAAATGATGTTTATGAAAACTGATGTTATAGTCAGTTAAAAATGTTTAAAATATGTTAATTAGTATAACATATCAGTAGGTAAATGATTTACCTTGAAAAGATTTGATTAAAACTATTTTATAAGCCAAAGGGGCTAAAACCGTCATTTATCGACTTAGTTTAAGGACTTGCTAAAAAACTCAGTTTATAACTTGGTTTAACATCCCAAATAATCCTACTTATAATATTACATTAGTAGAAACTCATTTTCAAGTTCATTACCATTTAAAACCTTGTTTTATGCAAAAAGGGCATTTTGGTCAAAGATAGCATAATTATGGAACTTGTGCATAAACTTGGATTTTGATTATGTTCATGTAATATAACCTCAGAGGGTTATGCTATATTATATTACGATCATAATGCAACTTTAGATCAGTAGGTAACTAATCTAAATCGGGTCAGAATTGAAAGTCAAAGCAGAAGTCAAACTTCGTGACTTTCGGTTGCGAACCGACCCTAGAACTGAAATTGACGAGCCGAACATGTTCTTACATGTTTTAATAATTATTACCATCTTGTTTAAGTGTCAAAACAGGTTTCATAACATATATAAGATCAATTTATAATTTTTTCGAAAAATGGCCTGTTTGACTTTTTAATATCATAACTTAGACCCGTCAATTGGTCTAGCAAACGTGATCTTCAGGAGGTTCCCTTCATAGGGATTAACACCTACCTTATTACGATCACTTAGCCATGTTCATTTCGAACAATGGATGGACCATAATGATATTAACGAAGTCAAAGCGTTTCAGAAAAAACGCTTGACTTTTGGCTATAAAAGCCTATAAACGAAAATACAAGAGCAAGGAACACTTACAAGAGGTTCCTACAATGCAAGAGAACTAAGTTGGATGCTCCTTTCAGGTAGGAACTTCCAGAGGAGGGAGAAGAGTGATTTAATGAGAAAGGTGCAAGTTGGAATGAGAACTTATGCACCTATTTATAGTTGGAGAACTCAAAGGAGGTGAAGCCAGATGTTTATGGGAGTAAGAAAAGCTTACAAGTGTCCCAAAACGTGGCATAGCAGTTTAGAGAAGCCATGGTTTCGTTTCAATGGTTTTGGAGCTTTGCTTGGTCTCCAAACAAATTTTCTCCGTCAGACCTGTTCTCGCAGGGCGCGAGAGGCCCAGGCCAGGTCTCTCGCGCCTCGCGACCGCCCCTTGGCCAGTTTCAACTTTTGACACTTTTAACCCCTTAACTTATAAAAGCTTATAAAAACCTATTTAAACACCATTTTGGCACTTTTAGCCCTCCGTAGCCAATACTTGGCATACCCGGGATTATGCCCGGACATTGTCGAGCTCTCGGTTCGTTAAAAGGTCACTCAGAGGTATAAATTAACATGTTAACACTTTTAATCCCTCCATTATCCAACTTTCACGTATTTACAAAATTGAACTCTCTCGTCCAACAAATGGCACGTATGAGAGTTTAGGACTTCACAAAGGATCACTCATAGGCTTATGATAAGCATGTTGATCCCGATGTCACTCAGAGGCTGGGCATGTTGACGTATCAGTCACTCAGAGGCCAAATTTCAAGCATGTTGACATATCAGTCACTCAGAGACTGTTATTTATGCATGTTGACATCGGATCGTCACTCAGAGGCTCAGATTGAGCATGTTGACGCCTTTAGTCCTTATTGATCTTTAACAGACTGTATTTAAAATACAACACATGTCACTATATTATTGGACACGATTTTTACAGGGTGTTACATCGAACTAGGTAAATAGGCATTCTTAAAGGTAATATGGCCTTTCATGCTTTAGCTGCAATCATAGTTGTTAAAGACACAAGACGCACTCAAAGCATAACCAAATCCCAACTTACCCAATGCAACTTTCTCAAATTTCCCACCGCCCCCTAAAAAGTCTCTACCTCAAAGACACCAAAACTTTAGATTTTTCTCGGCATTAAAAATAAAGACATAATAAGTTCCAAGAGACCCAAACACCGAAATAATGAATATAAAACGACCATCAATCGAAAACATATTAACTTTCCACTTACATATACTCTTTTTTAACATCTCAATAATAAAATTCAAACGTTGAAAAAGCCACCAAATGATCCTTATGTTATGATTGCACCTCTCGAAAATCAATCCCCACCCCAATAAAACTTGATTTATTCAAATATTTGTTTTGGTTTTTTAAAGCTATTACATTGTGTTGATCTTTTGTTATTGTATTTGACTTTAGGTTATTGACGGTTATCTACAATACTTGATTATATACTAAAGTCTATATATTTTAAGGTGTATCATACTTGTATTGAAAGACTAACACATTAACATACAATAATGATCCCTCTTAAATATGTAAATTAAAAGATATTAAACGAGCAACTTTTATAAACAAAAAAGAAATGGAACATAAAAACAAAAAGATATCCGGGACAAGAGAGTTTGTCCTCGTAATAATTTATTTGTCATTAATGAAGATTTTGATTAGATTATATAAATTAAGAAAAAACTAAAGTACATATGAGAAGGCAAAACTGTACTTGGAAGTTGACAGTAGAATTTAGGTGAAACAGCAACATATATGAATCGATCCGTTTGGCCAAATTTAATCAGAAAGTAGCACCTTTGAATTTTAATTTTTAAAAAAATTAACATAAGGTGCACCTTTTAGGTACACGATGTTAGCCATTATTTGATGAATATTATTAGTATTAATTTTACACTCCTCTGGACTGGACCCCATCTTACTTTAATCTGAAGTGCTGAACCACATAAAACTCAAAAAAATATGTGGCTAACATAGGAGTAAGACTAAAAGTTAACAATGACATTGGTTGGCAGGTAAAAAGTTCACTTTCAGGAGAGTTTTATCAATTTTATTACCATTATTTCATTTCATCAAATTATAAGTAGCGTCTATTCGGCTATTCTTACAAGTTCACCTTTCATCCTTTAATTCAATTTAACTCAATTTCCTACCATTCCAAAGAACAGGTTGTAAAAATCGTTAGGCTCTAGTCGGCCGATAAGATACCGACTAGTGATTAATTGGATTAAGATTTTATATGTATTTTTTAGTTTTATGTGTATACACACACATATGTATACGTATTTTTTTTAAGTAAACATGTTTTAACACCTTCTTCCACTCATATTTTTCAAGCAGATAGGATTAATTGCCGGAATTTACAGGTTTAGTCACGAATATGGCTGGAATCGCAAGACTGCTATCGATTTTGGCAAATTTGGACTGAAGTTGACCACTATTGACAGTCTACTGATTAATTGGCCGATTGGATAAAAATTACTTAGTGAACCTGGTCTAGCGATTAATAGGAGACTAGTCGGGATTTTTACAACTATACCAAAGACCATACAAACAATTAAATAAAATACCAACATAATTTTTACTTTCTTTAAGAAACGACCGTTTCAAGATTAACTTCCAATGAAATTACGCACAATGGTCTATTGTTCACTCAACCGTTCCACTTTTGTTGATTGACACAGATAAGGGCGTACCCAAGTTATGGGTTGGGTGGACCGGCGCCCCTCTTATAAAGATAGTGTATTTTATAGGCTAGAATCCCGATCACACTCACTGAAATTTTGATAGAACCCTTCGTTCACATCCCCATAAAATAATTTATGAGTCTGCTACTACTAGATACAGATGTAAAGTTTAATGCAAAAACTTTATGAAAACACTTCGAGCTTTAACTAAAAACAGGAACAGAACATGATCCATGTGTGCCCATGGAATTTGGTTCGTTAATTTCTCGACTTCAAGATACCGTAATCTTATTTAAACATTTTTTTATTGTTTATGTTAGGATTTCAGTAACCCAGAGTGAGCTACCTTTGATACTGCAAAAACAAATCCCTTTAAAATCGTTACCCTTTCGTATAATTAATATGATCTTTTTCCATGATGCATGTATCTGAGAATGTACTTAAAAGGAACCACCAAATGTGCAGATATTGTTCACACACACATTTTATGACTTTATCGCCAAAAAGTTTGTGCTATACAAATTGAAAGATAAATATATACACTGGGGAACACACAATGGAAAAGACTAACGTATCCTTTTGTTATTATAATAGCCTAAACCCATCTTTATCTTCTCATCTACACGCACAAATAAGTCACTCTTATGTGTATTCTTGGGTTATGTCAGTGATCCGCAAGTCCTTATGTGTATTCTTGGGTTATCTCAGTGATCCGGAAGTCGATAGCATTGAACAAAAACGATATCGTTGTTTTAATTTGTAAGTAAGTGTAGGAAACCGTTCGCGTATGAAAATAAATAGATTACTTTTATTAATAATCACAATATAGAAACGAAAGAAAACAGTAATTACAAAACTCTTATAATTCAAATGAAAAGAAAAACCAGAACGGATACTAAACAGGAAAGATCCTTGGCTAAGGATCGTGTTAGAAACGGGTCCCTTAAAACATATGTCGAGTCTTCCAAGAGAACTCGTTTGTTTCCTGTAACAGCCTAAGCAGTTGTACTGTCAGGGAAGACTCTAAACCCGAAGGTATACCTTGAAGATGAAGTTCAGAAACGATACATAGGGAATTGGAGAGTTTTGTGTAAGCTTTGTATGTTACAAGTGTCCACTTCAACCAAGGCCTCTCCTTGGTTTTGTAGTGAACTTTGAGTCGAAATAGCTTTGACCGAATTAAACACAAAAAATAAATTGCATTGAACGTCTTCATGTTATCTATTCTTTATTTGAATTTCGATTCTTAACTATTTGATTGGTCAGTTTCGACATACAGTTTTGGAATTGATTTGCTGCTTTACACTGGAAGCTGTAGAGAAATCGCGTCGTGTGTGTCACACCCTGACCGCGGCGGAAATGGTAGTCGGGGCATGATTGGGTTTTCATCAAAGCTCATGACATTTACTATAAAGTTTCATATTTATTATTTCTCTTTAAAGAAGAAGTTACAATAAACATACAAGCACAAGCTGTTCAAATACATTTTCATTCGAATTACAAACTAAAGTATCTATTAAACAAAGTCCTACAATTACAAAGGAACCCAAAACTAAATGTCCATTCCAAAGCATTAACTTGTTTATTCTTCTAGGCCATCCTACGTGTTTCTTTTCTCAACCGGATTACCTGTATCATGTGTAAAAATAGGGTTTTTGGGTCAACAAAAGTTGGCGAGTGAATCTTATGAAAACATTTGAACGAATTTGTTATATTGGTTATAAAAAGGTGCATAACCACATATGAGTAAACGTAAATGTAAATTTAATCACAAAACACATAATATCAATTAATGCACAAGCACACACATCAAATGATGAACAATGAGATCAAGGCTCAATCAAACGGAGCCGGTCTAATGAGGCATGCGCTGTTCAACTCGTCTCCCACGAGGAACTGATGGGCCTAATGAATGATTTGCACGTAACTTGACAAAATGTAAACACACATCACAACAAACAATATTTACATCACAAGTTTAGATCATATAATGGTAATAGCACAAGTTTAAATAAACGAAATAATTAAAGCGACACATGATACACCCCAAAACATGAATAAAAAGGAGAATTTGTAAGGATTGACTCACAGTGGGTGCGTTCCTTGATAATGATGAATGCGCACGAAATTATGATTCAACCGACGAGGGAAAACTAACATAATAACTCGATAAATAAATAAATTTTATTTGAGATTAATATTTTTAATTAGTGCTCTTAATGGGATTGTTAGATTTATTTTTGTGAGTTTAAGGAAATTTTCTAACTTTAAAAATCCTATTTTTAAGTATTTTTAATTGATTTTTCAATTTAAATAAATAAATAAAAAAAATTAAAAAAAATTGACTTTTTGACCGTTGACCGGGTCTGACCGGTTAGACTGTGTTTACTATGCGCTGAGTGAGGTTCGAACTTGTAACATCCGTCAAAAAACGGATTTTACCAAACCCGCTCCGTTTATTAACCGAACAATCAGTTAAAATTTTCGTTGCGAATTAAATGCCCAAAATAATTTTAAACGATACATAATCAGTTATTATATTGGAATATATAAGTTGTTTTTGAAAAACTGTTGAAAATCGCAAAATAAAAATAAAATGTCCCTGCCGGGTTTCGAACCCGGGTCAGTCGCCGAGTCACGGTTCAGCAAAGATTTAACTTTCAACACTTAAACCACTGCGCCACTTGTATTATCTGTTAACTATTAAGATCATTTAATTCATAAAGTGTCTTTCCGAATTCAAAACCGGCGCCCAAAAGTTCAGTCGTCAGAAATCCCGGTAATCTCGCGAAACTTAACGTTTCTTTCAGTTATAACGTAAAACGTAAACGCTACATCGGTTATAACCGACGTCTGAGTCCGCGACCAAAGTTATAACCGCCGGAGAAATTCAAACCAACGAATCAAGTCGGAAATCGGACCAAATACATCGACGACTTGCCCTATAAACACCCCCTCGAACCTCTGCAAACCTTTTCGCTCAAAACCGCACCTTTTCTCGGCGAAAACTCACTCGCCGGAAATACTCTGTTCGTCGCCGGAAAACCGGATTCTTCATTTCTGAGCCTTACTAAACCCTCTGAACTTATACCGAAGTCACCCACATACTTTGTAAGCTTTCTGGAGACTCGCTGCTGCAAGACACTCGTCGCCGGAAGGGATTGCTGTCGCCGGAGTTCTGCCGGAAAACAGAGGAAGCTAGTCGGTATACCTCACGCCTAATTTCCTTTCTTTTTACTTACATCTCATCTGTAGTTAACCTAAAACGCTAAAGAATCCTGATTAAAACTTCGAACCAGATCGTCATTGTTCCTGGTTAAAATCTGACGAAGAAGACGATGAACCTGTAACATATAAGTATAATTAAAATCAAGTTATAACTCGGGTTAGACACACAGTCCAGCGGTGGACTGTGTGCACATTAAACACACAAAGGTCTCGAGTTCGAATCTTGTTCCACACACGCCGCCTTAATAAAAAACGCCTTTTTTTGTTAACCGAACCGGAAGTCACACTGTTATATGTTAAGTATATTAATAACCGGAATAATAACCAAGTTAGACACACAGTCCAGTGGTGGACTGTGTGTATGTTTATATCACAGGTCACGAGTTCGAGTCCGGGCTACTGCACCGACTCGGACAATTATCTATTTTTTTAAAATAAGACAGAAAAGGAAATGTTCAGTTTGTGTTTAAGTATAATAAAAATCAGTTAAGTTAACAAGTTGGACACACAGTCCAGCGGTGGACTGTGTGTTAGTATAAGCCACAGGTCCCGGGTTCGAGACCTGTGGAGCGCACCGTCCGATTCAATTAAATCGTTTTTAAAATAAAAGGATTTTCTGTTTAAATTAATTAATATATAAATATAATTAAAAACAGATATATGACGGGTTAGACACGTAGCTCAGTTGGTAGAGCTGCGTGCACGCGTACGGGAGGTCTCGGGTTCGAGCCTCACCCAGCGCACTTATATTCGCATTCGAACCGGTCAACGGTCAAGTCAACGGTCAAAGTCAAAGTCAACTGTAGCAAAAAAATCAAAATTTTTTATTATTTTTATTTATTTATTTTAATTAAAAATCAATTAAAAATACTTAAAAATAACATTTTTAAGGTTAGAAAATAGCCTTAAACTCACAAAAATACACCCAACAATTCTACTAAAATGGATTAATAAAATCCGTTTACTTACCAAACCATAATGCGATTTATCTAGGTTAATCTCACTCGTGGTTAAAACCACTTCGCGTGCATTCAACATCATCAACCGAACGCACCCACTGTGAGTGAATCTTACAACTCCCCTTTTTAATTACACGTTTTGGGGTGTGTCATGTGTCTCAAATAATTAACTCGTTTATTTAAATTTGTGCCATACCATATCGTGACCTAAACTTAGATTGTTTATATTGTTGTGATTACTTATTTCATTTTATCAAATTATATTAAATTCATTCATTAAGCCCATCATTTCCTCGTGGGAGACGAGTTGAACAACGCGTGCCTCAAAACCAATCCATTATTGTTCATGTGTGTATCATTGAGTTTATATTATTTGTAGTTGTGTCATTCATATTATCATGTTTATGCAATTCATTCATTAGGCCCATTAGTTCCTCGTGAGAGACGAGTAGAGCAACGCGTGCCTCTAAATGTTCCATTATTGTTCATGTGTGCTTTATTTAATACCTTATGATTGTTGAATAAGTTTACATTTATTTTTACTCATGAGTGGTTGTGCACATATTTCATAATCAATTTAATAAACTTGTTCAAATGTTTTTCCATAGGATTCACTCGCCAACTTTATGTTGATCTAAAACCTTTTTATACATGATACAGGTGAACAGGTTGAAGCAAAGAAAACATAGGAAATGCCTTAGAAGAGAATAAAGAAGCTTAGATTGATAGTTAGAACATGTTGTAATTCTTATTGTAAATTTCCATTAAATTGTATTAATGAATATGAAACGCATAATAAATGTCATGAGCTTTGATGATAACCCAATCATGCCCCGATCACCTTTTCCGCTGCGGGTCGGGGTGTGACAGAACTCGGGACCTCTCGTATACGTGCACGCAGCTCTACCAACTGAGCTACGTGTCTAACCCGAAATATTTCTGATTTTAATTATATTTATATACTATTTAGATTATTCAGAAATCATTTATTTTTAAAAAGGTTTTAAGATATGATGAACCGGTGTACACAACCCGCCTCGAACCCGCGACGTGCATATTGTTTTTGCACACAGTCCACCACTGGATTGTGTGTCTAACCCGGTTATTATTCCGGTTTTTATTATATTTATACACTTATCACATGCTTCAGGATTTGGCTTTTATAAAAAGGGTATGTTATTTCAGTGGATCGGAACACAAACAGAACTCGAACCGGAGACCATGAGTTTCGTATGCACACAGCCTAACCAACTAGGCTGTGTGACTAATCCGGTTGAAATACAATTTAAAATTCTTTTAAACATAAACTCAGTTTCATCTTCTTCTTCAATTTGAAAAGAATCGTTGAAATCGCGATTGGTTTGATTTGTTTAGCAATTTATTTATCAAACTCTAAATAACTACACATGATATAAATAAAAATGAAAGAGACTAAGCGAAAGATATAACCGACAGGGTACTTTCGGTTTTCCGGCGAACTTCTGATTTGTCGCAGATTTTTCCGGCGAGTAAGGCTCCTGGTGACAGAGAGGTTTGAGAGTGAAAGTGATGCGATTTCAGTGGATGAATGAAGGTGTGAACTTAGAATGTCCAACTGTGGGGGTATTTATAGGGGATTTGTGAATTCGGTTTTTCAATGGCTACGGCTTCGGGTTTTAATTTCCGGCGAACAGAACGAAGGTTTTGAGCAGAGTGATTTGTGAGCTTGGAATGATTTGTAGATAGTGTTTATAGGCAGAGGTGATTTAAAGTTTCGGTTATGAAATCACAGTTATGAATGAAATTGTCTTGAGTTTTCGGTTATCATCAGTTATATCCGTTTGAAATCAAACAGAAACCACTACTCCCCATTAATTCTGTGAATTGATCTTGACGAGTGATTCGGAGTTTGAAACTGGACTTGCAGTTTATTTACTAACTCTGCTTTATAAGTTATCTGTTTCCTATTTAATCACCAAAGTGTGTGTAGTGTAGTGGTGTTTGGTGTGGGTGTATACACGGAGACCCGGGTTCGATTCCCGGTTTCCCCATTTCTTTTTATTTTAATTTTTGTTTCCTTATTTTAAATGGTTAATCTAACTTTCTTATTATTATTATTTATTTAATTAATATTATTATTATTTATAAATAAGACTTAAATCCTAATAACATTTGCTAATAAAAAAATAACATATCAACCCTAATTAAGTACGCATCGAACATTTTAACTAATACTTGATAAATACCGGTGCGGGTTTTTGAAACCCGTTTACACAAATGTTACAGTGTGTCGGAGATGTCCCGCCAGTGCACATGCTACGCAGTTGACTGATTCCGCGGATCCGCGCCATACGCCACGTCATTCGAAAGCCTCACATATGCACGTGCCACACTGGCGTGCCAAATGGAGTCTTCGTCGTACGCCATGCGTGTGCTACCTATGCTCTAGCTGGAACCCATTACGAGACCAGAGCGCCACCTGGTCATGCACCATCCAATTTGCCACTTGTGCCATGCCATGTTATCCGCATACAAGTGGGGACCCACCACCTGGTCTTCACCACCTCTATATTGGACCACATACAAACGACCAAAAATACAAAGGCGACTCTCAAGAAGCTCAGTGGTAATGCGAGGGTGCAAAGTTCGCCATCAAAGCGGCACATTACACCCATTCTCTACAATGATTACGTCAATTGGTTTTGTTCCTACTAATCACAATCCAACATTGTTTGTTTGTTGTACGGGTGCATGACACATTCCTTTTCTTTATATGTGGATGATATAATTATTACAGGACGATGATTATAATGGTATTACGTTCTTGAAGCGTGATTTAGCTCACCATTTTGGCTATCAAGGATTTGGTTCTGCTCCAGTACATTTTGGGTATTGAGGTGGCTTAGTCTCAAAAAGGACACCTCATATCTCATATAATTTTGATCTGTTTAATCGGGCAAGACTTTCTTATAACAGAAATATAAACACTCCTCTTGAATCCAACGTGCGTTATTCTCCTACTGATGGTGTTCCCTTGATTGATCCTAGTTTGTATTGTACTGTTGTATGCAACTTCATTTATCTTACGGTTACTCACCCGAATATTACTCATGTTATTTATGTGGTTAGCCAGTATGTTGTTGCCACTACCTTTGTTTAGTGGAGAGTTGTTCTTCGTATTTTGAAATATCTTCATGGCATTCAGTTTGAGTCTTTTGTTTTCCTCAACATCTTACTAAAGTTACGTGGCTTCTTATAGATATGGATGTTATCATCTCTCAGTTTACTCCTTTACATTGAGATAACCAACGGGCTATGCAGATTGCTAAGAACCTAGACTGATTGTCATCTTACTCATCAGCATCTTTAGCTTAGGACAATCTCATTTCCCTTCATTCCATTAGCCTTGCAGATTGCGTTGTTTTCACCAAGGCTCAGCCAACGTCTCGGTTCCGATTCTTATGTGACAAATTCTCAATAATTATTATTGGCGCTTTGTTAGTTTGGGGGGGGGGGGGGGTAGCGTGATAAATAAATTTGGTTTATTATGGACTTTGGCATGGTAGCTAGCATTTGCGGCTACAACCTAATGGTAAGAGACAAATGTCTCTTTGGTGAAATCCAGGTTCAGACTTGGTGGTGGGAGATTTATACTTTGGTGAGGAGTAGTTAAAAAAAGTCATTCAGAAAAAAACTAGCAAACTTATAGCCTAACTATATATACTGTATTTATCTTCTTCTTTGTTTGACATTTTTCACTTTTCATTATAATAACCTCAGCCGTTTTACATCATCCTCTCTGTTAAAAAGATACCAGTTAATATGGTTTATCATTAATTTATCCTTGTCACGTTTAATGGGTCCGTATAATGTTGGTAATATGTTATATTATGATTCTGATTCTTTTGGAGTAGAATGTACATGTTTCATATCATAAGGGGCTATGTGCAAATTCTGAGGGGCTTATATGAAAGATTCCAGGGACTTGCGATCAACTTGGAGTATACTTTGAGGTTCTAGGATGTAATTTATGTGTGCGATGATATAAAAAGGGTTCATTCTCCCCAAAAAATATCCACTCGCACTCTCTTTGTTCTCTCTGTAATTGTTGTTAGGTTTGTTGGAGATTGTTAGCGTTCTTGTTACAATCTCTTATCTGTATCACTGAGAGATTGTTGTATTCTGGGTTGATGATCATCAGTGTTATTGTTGTACTTTGTATTGATTAAGATTTCACTATTGTGAGATCTAGAGTTTAAAGAGGGTAATTTCCTTTAGGTTGGTATAATAAGGTTTTACGTCACGTTTTATCGCTATTTTTATTTGTTATATCTTGATCTAGACTTGTTAACACTTTCCTCTATACATGTTTATTAATTAAGAAAACTACACATTTTATGTATAAACAACTAGTCATGGAAAGTAAAATTCCTTCATAAATCTCTTTTGAGATTTGCTTTTTAAAATTCTATTTTTATAAATAAAACTTTTGCTTTTTCTTTATTTTTTTGCAAATTATTAGACTCCCAACGTCACAACCTTTATGTGATATAGACCCACATGCTCAATTTATGTGATATAGACCCACATGCTCAATTATTATCCATGAAATAAGACGTGTGTACGGATTTTGATGTAGTGAGAGGGTAAAACAAAGTTTCTACTTTTTAGTGTTTTGCGTTATGAGATAGTCCAGTAAGCAATGGGTATTATTGGACGTTTTTCTAAAATAGGTATAGTGGAATAACGCCATAGTTTCCCAATAATTATTATTTTATTTTTTTTAAATTAAAACTAGTGATATTTGATTTGTAATGATCTCATTAGCCGAAAAACAAAGAGGGGGGGGGGGCGTGGAAAAAAAAACGCCAAGTCAATTTGTTTTTGAAAAAAAAACGCCCAGAGAGGTATGTAAGGGGTTTGGGCTTTTTTTTAAGAAAAACGCCAAAACACCCACTAGCGATGATGTTAATTCAAACATTTTGCTTTACTATAATTGTTTGTTCCGAGTAATTAATTAATTTGTGTTTATTATCTACTCGTTCTCTTAAGTCTCATAACATTAATTGGATATTTGGTTTGCAACAACTCGTTTAAATTCAAACTAAATAATTAAGTTCATATATATATAATAATAATTTATAAGAAGCTCGTTCAACTATTCATTAAAAAAATACTTGATTTTTTCTAGTGGAAAGTTATTTATTATTTAACACACATAATAACTCATAAGAAGATCGTGCAACTATTCATTGAAATAGAGTGTACTTGGTTTTTTCTAGTGGAAAATTATTTAACACACATAGTCATCCTAGTATTATAAATTATAAATTAAAGAATAAATTAATATGTGTATAAGATGTTTTTGGTTTCATTTCAGCCCCTGAGCACTGTGACGTGTATCTTTCCGGAATATAAGTTTCTTCATTATAGACATATATATATAGTTTTACATGTATTGTTATTACTCTCTGGTGGAACTTTTTGTTATAATAATAATAATAATAATAATAATAATAATAATAATAATATAATAATAATAATAGTAATAGTAAATTAGGTTTCATCACCACAAATACTAGAAAATCACACTCTCCAATCTATATAATTCGGTTTAACAGATATTTCTTGGTAATATATTTTTATGTGTTTTTTATTTATTTTATTTTTTTTTTTTTGGGTTTACGATGTGTGATGGCTCCAGGATGTTCATCTAATGATATTTTATGTAACTGTCAAAAAATATAAACTTAAAGATTATTTAATAGGTTACAACGGTACTTATAGTTTATTATTAGCTAAGAAATGTTATTATACATATTCTATTTTTATATATCAAAATTATTAATTACGTTATTATACACTGTTGTAAAAATCGTAACTAGGCAGCGACTAATTGGTGATTAATAGCTAGTCAGCCAATAACTAAGTAATTTTTCGTTAATCAGTCCATTAATCACTAGTCGGCTCTAGTCGAGCCTAGTCGACCTAATCGGACCTAGTTGGCCGGCCAACAATCGACAATTCTTGCTAGATTCTTGCAAAAAGCCTATATGTTGCACCAAAACCTTTAAATTCCGGCCAGTATCTAACCTAACCATGTGAATTCCAACAATTAATCTTGTATACTTAAAAAAATGAGTTGAGTAAGATTAAAACTTAACTACTTAAAATATTTACCTATAAAAATGTGTATATGCATATATAAAACTGACCATTACATATAAAAAAACCCCAATCCAATTAATCCCGAATAGTCGCTAGTCCCCATCTCACCGGCCAACTAGCGACTAGCGAATTCTCCAATCTTGATTATATATATTCTATATTTATTTATCAAAATTATTAATAATTAACTATATTAATTTCACCATATTATAAAGTGATTATAATTTGATATAAATATTCACAATTTTAATTATATGTTTAGTTTGTTAAAATAAATATTTGTATTATATATTATAAGTATAAATTTTTATTATATATTATAAGTATAAAAAGTGGGAATCAATTAAAAATTGTAAGGATACTTGTGCTTAGGGCTGTCCTGTGTGTGGCTTTTGTTTCCCTGCTTTAATATGGGCTAGATTAGTATAATCTTCAATTCTCATATCATATAAACATGCATGCTTCAAAAATGTTAGGTTGTGAAGACTGGTTTGTTTATTGCCACCCATGAAACAAAGATTACATATAATTATAGGCTTTGCTTGTTTGGAATTCCTGCATAAAAAGAAACACTCTTGTAAACTTTTTTGTATTTTTTATATTTACTATCCTTTTCTGTTTATTCATATTTAGTTATGTATATAGGTACATTTCGGTATTAACAAACATAAATTCCGTATAAAAGGTTCACTTTCAGTAATTTAATAATGAGATGATATATACCTTTAGGTACATTCAATCAGAAAGACAAATCCATCTATTATATATATATATATATATATATATATACGGTACAAAAAGAGCCCACTTTTCAAACCAAACATAGGATATCATGATTGAATTTGTGTCTACAAATGAACAAAAAAAATTCTCCTTTCGTCACTAGTGGCACATCATTTAGTGCACGATGCTTGTGCTAAATAGTAGCAAGCAAAGGTAGATGCTGACTGCTGAGGTCAAAATGATTATGTGTTGGAACTTGGATAACCTTACATATTTCATCAACATAAACAACATTCTAATCAATCCTCTCCGATTCTTTACTCGATAATCTTACAAATTTCACCAACGTAAACAACATTCTAGTTAATCCTCTCCGATTCTTCACTTCATTTGAAAGGTAACCTGTAATCCACACAGGTGTGTCCGCAACCCCCTGAGGGGACGGGAAAGAAAGGATTTCTCGGACCAACCTCCCTGGCTCCAGACCCAGGAGTATGGAACTGGTTTGATGTAGTGGACTAGTGGCTAATTCAAACGCTCTTTGGGTTATTCCGCGATACAAAAACGATGTTACTTTAGCTTAAAAACCCTAGAAGCCACAATGTTCAAGTTTGTTTGTGTGTTTTAAATAGATGTAAACAACCTATAGGAGTGACACACTTGCCAGTGATGTCAAGTTTTTGTTCTTTTATATATCTGGAGTAATATAGAAAGACTACAATCAAATGATTGACTAGCTAGACTTGTAAGTTGTGACCCAAGTTCATCATGGTCCAAAATATTGAATTTTTCAATGGAATTAATATTTGAGGAAATTATGGCCTACTTAAATAAAGCAGCTTTTGTATCACACGCCTCCAATCACAAATAGCATACATCACACGCATTATAACTTAGAAGAAGTCATCATTCTTAAAAAGCTAATTTTGTGAAAATCAAATAATGAATCTTGCTATCGTAAGCCAAAGCCATTATACAAGCCATTTGCTTCATATTGGCCACTTTTTACCTCCTATAAAACCCCTTCATTCCTCATCCATTCTATCCTCATCCTCTTTGTATCATCACCCTAGCTATAAACGCAATCTTCCACGACCGATAGTGATTTGTACGCGAATAAAAAACTCTAGAGCGATGGCGGGAAATTACTATTTAGCCCCTCGCGTGTATGAAGACCCTTCATGTAACTTCTCAACAAACTTCACTTCATTCCCAAACGACATGTCACCTTCTGTCCATTTACTAACAACCTTACCTTATTATCATCAACCTAGTCCATATCCTCAGATACCCATGGTTGATTGCTACCCACAATCTTCATCTCTAAGTTACAATAACTCAAGCACTTCTGATGAAGCTGATGAGAACCAGATGAGCATCATCAATGAAAGGAAGCAAAGGAGGATGATATCAAACCGCGAGTCAGCTAGGAGGTCGCGGATGAGGAAACAGAAGCAGTTAGACGAGCTGTGCACGCAGGTTATGCGGCTCAGGCACGAGAACCATGGACTTATGGACAAGCTCAACCGCTTCTCCGAGACTCATGAACAAGTTATCCAAGAAAATGATAGGCTCAAGAAAGAAACCATGGAGCTAAGGCAGATGCTTAGTGAAGCACAACTTGCTAGAACTTACAACACTTTGAGAGATCTTGATGATGATGATGACGACGACGACAACGATCATCATCATCATCATGAGGTGGTGCTTTTTCCTTCTTGCACCACTGCTCATCTCAGGGCTCAATCCTCTAAAACTTCCACCACTAAAAACTCTTCTAATCTGCTTCATTGATTTGATTCACCAAATGGGGTTCCTTAATTATTAACTATACATGTCATAAATAAATAAACTCTTTGAGCAATGTTTGCATCATTTTTGGTTTCTTTATTACTTTTTTTTCTATTATTGGGTTGTTTAATTGATATTTTTTTTGTTTATTTGGTGTGAATGCAATTATACTACTATATTAGTGATTGTTTGGCGTAACTAAGCTTCCATCATTTCCTTTTTAACACTATAATTTAAAGAACAGAAGCCCACTTCAGATGCGGATAAGCAAAGCAATTTCTTAAGAAATATTCTATTTACAAATTAAAGCCCCCTAAAGTGTGTTCATACGATATAATAATCGAACATTTTGATGATAGAACAAGGCCTAACTAACCAACATAAATTTATATAATAATCTTTAGATGCCTTGTGATTTTATGCTCTAATCCATACAGCATTCGTCTCTTCATGTCAAATGGAACAAAAGAATATTGTTCTTAAAAGAATTAACTTTCAACTATTAACTTATATTTGGATTCCTATTAACGTTTTCCAGAATAATCTTTACAGAAAACATTAAACCTTTCTTATTATCATAACAAAGAATATATACCGAGCAATGTTGGTACCAACTTATTAACAAATTATTCCATGCAAACTTGTATTTAACAAGTAATATATTTTACATGAAGAACTAGTTAATTAACTGCATGCATATATTTCTGATCATATATTGTAGATCTATAATTGTTGACCATTTTTTTAGAGAAATTATTTACTTTATTTTTTGGAAAATTAAGGATATGACTATATATGTGGTGAGTAAAACCTACACGTGAAAAATTGCTAAAGATCTATCTAACCCTACTTATTATATATATATACACTTTTGAGTTAAGATTATGAGTTTAACACGGAACCCATATACTGCTTCTTCATGATATTATTCATCATTATCATACTCAGTAAATTCTACAAATAGCAAAGCTAATAAAAGGTGTGAGGAGGGTAAATATAGACAGTCTTACTTCATGATGGTGTTATATTATTTATATATATACATGCACTGTGACAAAATGGCCATTTAGAATTCAAACCGGACCAAACCTACAACGCGAGCTATCATTGCACCGAGATAAATATATCTATTAATGATTATGGATATGTCTAAAATGGTAGCATTAGGCAATTTGGAGTTACGTGGTGTATTTTGTCAAAGTAATATCATTGAATTATCATATATAATATATATGTATATATATATATATATATATATATATATATATATTATATATATTGGTGGAGACAGGAAGCAAGGATCAGTCACATTGAAGAAGAGGGTGGGAAAGGGCCCATATATGACAAAACCTTTCTTGAATAATATTGGCAAAGCAATATAAACAGGCAATGGACAAATTGTGGTGGTAAGTGCTGGCCTATTTTTTAGTGCTCACTATAGAAAAAGAAATGGACTACCATAACAAGCAAAACATTTTAGAAAAAAGAAGATTCCACTACATATAGTACATGTAAATCACCCTATTGTATTGTGCATATACGGTTTTCCTTTTCTTGTTTAGAGTATATGAGAATCTAAATGGGATTTTGGCAAAAAAGTATTTTTCATCAGGTGTTGTGTTGGTTCATAACACATTGCTTTGAAAAGACTTATGTGGATTGAAGCTTCATAACCCACTTTTGGATGTCTTTGATTCAAAAGAAGAAAGACATGTACGTGTAGCAATTGAATGACGACGGATTAGGCTACGTCAGGAGTTAAGACTCATAAGAAATGGCCGGAAACAATTCAACGGGTCGGATCATGTGTCGGACGCCATAGGTGATCTTAATTTAATTATCTGGAACATTTAATTTCGAACTCAATGATTTTCTCTAGTTTTATGAGTTTTGATTTATTTCCTTATATGTAAAGAAAAGCGTGAATCTTTGATTTGAAAATTTTACTTGGTTATTTAGGAAGTCAACTTTACAACTTTTTTTGTTTGAACGGCAAATTTGGATCACTGATGAGTCACTGAGTATTATCGTTTCATCAGTGGAATCACCCGTTTCTATCCATCTTCATTAGGCAAAGGAAGAAACCAAGAAATCAGTTTATAACTAGGCAATCAATTTCAATTTTCTAGTATTTTGGCTCCATCTATTATCTTTAGATTAACCTCTCTTTTATTCTTGTTTCTATGTTGTGTTATTATGGCCAAAAAAACAAAAAAAAAAATAAACAAAAACAATTTAATGTGTTCTATCTTTTATTCTTTTTCGCATTCCTTTATTTTAGCAAAAGAATAATTTCATTTTCCATTCCTTTAGTTTAGCAAGTTTTTTCAAATTGTTTTTTAGAAAAAGAGTAATGTTGAAATAGTGAGATTACATGGGAGTGTTATTATGAAACTTTTACACATATTCCTTCCAGATATTTGATTTTCATTTTACGTTTAATTTATGTTTTCTTTAATAACATGTATTTTTTAAAAGTCTATACAACTTTGTTTTAGTATCATCATTTTTTTCCGTATTTCATTTTAATTTTTATTAAAAACCGAGTGTATTTAAAATTATGTACTTTACTCTTGCAACATTAAATATATGTTATTTTGGATACAATTTGGTTTTTGATAGAATTTATATCAAAACATAGACAAAAGAAATAAAACAAAACAAAATAAAACTTGGTGTTCATATTTGTTAAAAGCATTAATTACACAGATGGACCCTGTTATAGTTTGTTTCATTTTGGATACTAACTTTTTTAACAGGTTTGAGGCTTGTGATTATAAATTTGTAACGAATTTAGGTATTAATATCAACTTCTGTTAAATTTAGAGTAGAATAACTAACATACCATTTTGTAATTACAAGGATTATTTGTGTAATTAACTTAATTTTAATCCAGGAACCAATTGTAGATAACTAAACAAAACTAAATGTAAAATGAAAACAGAAAAGGAAAAAAAAAAAGAAAGAAAAATAGAAGTTAGAAGGGAGTCGGAGATATGGATTGTCGCCCTTACGGAATGTGGGTTATGTAAAGTTTGAAGATGATATCCTCATGTCATCACACTCATTCAATATTATCAATTTCTAAGAAATCACAGTTTTCAAGTGTTGCTTCCTAATTTATTGCTTTGAAGATGCATGTTGATTAAAGCTTCATACTCATATTATCAAAAGATTGCTCACTATGTAAACTGGACTTTTAGGTTCTATTGTTCATAGTGGATTAGTAGATTACGGTATAATTGACTCCACATGTGAAAATTGTTCCTTTCAAGTATAGTGTTCTCTTCTTTATCATATAACTCTCCATGTGACTTTTATTTTAACGGTAAATTTGGATCAATGACGTAATATTGTAATATAATCGTGCTTTTAGCGAAACCACCCGATCATATCCATATTCACTAGGCAATAATGTCTATGCATCAATTCAGGAGGAGACCCAATAAATATGGGAAAAAAAACCTCTTTGTGAGAATCGAACCCAAGATCTAATGGTTCTTAAGCCTTATCTCACCCCCCCCCAAGATGCCACTTGTGAAAAGATTTATATATAAAAGATAAGGATCATTACAGAATACTAATTATTGCGAGAAGAAAAAGAACAACTCTAAATCACTAGATTGTGGATTTTAGGTTCATATTTTTTAAATTTTATGTTTCTTACATTCATATGTGTATTGTATATACATAAAAAACCATTATATTTTACCTACGCATAGCCTACATACATGTAGGTATTTTAACCTACATATAACCTACATAAAACTGAAAATGTTCATATTTTGTATTAAATTCTAGTGTGAGAAACAATAAATGTTACATTTTTAACATTTCATTTACTCTTTAGGTTTTTACTATTGAAAAATGAGTGATTCGTTTTGTTCTGCGTGTTCTCGCACTATTTAGTGTTTTGCACAGAACTTTCCCCTATATACATAGGGTAAGGATCTAGAGTGAACAACATTATAAGAGTGAACCGTGTGAACTGATAAAGTTTTGATTAGTGGCATGATTGTAATTATTGATATTTGTTTTTCCTTTAAATTTAATTAAAAAGGTAATTCTGTAATTACATAATGGGTCAGTTTTTTTAAACTGGAAACACGAAAAGTTGCCATATATTTCGCCAGTTACTTGTGTCACACCCCGACCCGCAGCGGAATAAGAGTCGGGGCATAATTGGGTTATCACCAAAGCTCATGATATTTACTAATATGTTTCATATTTATTAAAGTCAAAATTACATTCTCAATAATCCAAACATGTCCATACAAATACAAAGAAAATAACCAACTAAACAATTTCAAGCTCTAAATCATTTTATTCTTCTAGGCCAATCCTATGTGTTTCTTGCTGCAGCTGGTTCACATGTATCATGTGTAAAAATGGGGGGTTTTGGGTCAACATAAGTTGGCGAGTGAACCTTGTTAGATAAACATTTATTATTGATTTTCTTGTTAGTTTATCAATGAAAAATTGTGCAATAATCATAAGTGAGCAAATGTAAATAATCAAGCAGTAGCAATAACAATCACAAACTATAACATACAATAACATACAATAATATACCAACATCATACAATAAATAACATGAATGTAACTGTGCGATCAAGGCTCAATCAAACGGAGCCGATCGTATTGCATGTACTGAAAATGATAAATGTCTGTGCGATCAAGGCTCAATCAAACTGTAACACCCCAACCGATGGCGGAAACATCGGGATGAGACGAAAACGAGATTGCTCATTGCTCACAACATTATTAAGTGACAATAATTAATTAAACCATATTTCATTTCATAAGAATTGTCAAATACATCAATGTAACAAAACAAAGAACAATCTATCATTTGCAAAGTCATAACAAAATTGATACGTCGACATTAAACCTAACGTCTAATTTGTGTGTATCTAGTCCTTGCACTATATTGTTTTCATAGCGTCATCTCCTTCAACCTGTAACATGTTTTAAAATAAAGTCAATGCAAAAGCAAAGGCGAGTACACAAGTTTAAGCATAGCATACGTATACGATTAAAGTTTTAACAATCCTCATGGCAACTAAATCTATACAAGAGCAATATCAAGGCATGCAATGCTAATAATCAAACCCGTAACGCAATCACGATGTTTTAACATGACCTCACGTGTTAAGCGATGGAGGTGGATGCGTGAATTCCTATAGCGCTAAGCATGTCAAACAAAGGCTAAAAATAGTTAATGACTAAAGCACAGCACAACGTTTATCCCTAGACAAGCAACAAGTATACGATTCAAGTAGTCATGTGTATAGGATTGTTTGTGCGTTTCATAAAGTTTAAGTGTTTGTGATTTTTGTATATGGAAACATGTTACACCCAAAAAGTGATATAAACAAATGTGGGTCGAGTGTACTCACAGAATTGCTAAGTCTTCTTTGGAAATTCCACGACGAGTTGATGAGTGGGAGAAAGGGGACATCGAGGTCACCTTAAACATGGCAAACGAATGTACATGAATAATAGAAGTTACGACGAAGGATTCGAATTGGAGTTGAAAGTACGTATATAGTTAACATCGTTTAAGAAAGGAATTTCTAAATTAAATTCATCAAAAGGGTTGTAGGAGTGTTGTCAAGTAATTAATATATATATTTGACGAAAAGCATATTGGGTATATATATATTTATATTCCAACGAATTGTATGAGATATATATGTATATTGTCGAATGGTGTACAAATATATTTGTAGAAAGCAAAACAAATATGTTTTGTCGAAAGTAAAATAAATAAGTGTATTTGTCGAGAGATATGATAAATATATCTATATTTTGTCGATGAATATAATAAGTAAACATGTTTTGTCAAAAGTTTAGTAAATAAGTATGTTTGTCAAGAATTGTAATAAATAAATTTATATTTTGTCGATGAATATAATAAGTAAATATGCTTTGTCAAAAGTATAGTAAATAAGTATATTAGTCGAGAATTGTAATAAATAATTTATATTTTGTCGATGAATATAATAAGTAAATATGCTTTGTCAAAAGTGTAGTAAATAAGTATATTAGTAGAGAATTGTAATAAATAAATTTATATTTTGTCGATGAATATAATAAGTATAGTAAATAAGTATATTAGTCGAGAATTGTAATAAATAGATTTATGCTCTTGTCGAAAAGCATAATAAAGAAAGTAAGTATATTTTTGTCGACAAAAAACTAATATCGATAAATATATTCCGTCGAATAGTTCAAATAATAAATATATTTTATCGAATAGTTTAATAAATATATCTTGTCGAATAGTTTAATAAATATATTACTTGTAGAAAATCGGGCAGAGTTTCCTCTTGTTTTTGGACGATCCCGACACACAAGTGTCGATATTATTTGTCAAAACGCAATAATTACGAAACAATATATATATTTATGTCTACAAATTTTATAAGGTTCGGTTACGTGATTATAACACTAATTAAATACAAAGCAATATAAATAATAACATAAAAATTTTGCGGCGTTAAAAGTATACCGTGACGTGTTTTGATTGGGTTGACTAAAGCATTGACTGAACTTGGCCCCGAATACCGAACCGAACATCGAATCTGACTGGTTTGACTGGCGTTGACTGTTTGACCAGGTTTGACTTTCGTTGACCAAGTTGACCAGGTTTGACTTTCGTTGACCAAGTTGACCAGGTTTGACCGAACATCAAACGAGACCCGAACCGAAGCCAAAACCTTCATTGACTCACTGCTGACCCGAACCTCTGCACCGAGACCCGAACCCGCTGAACATGAGCCATGAACTTGACTGAACCGAGATTCGACCCGGAGCTGACCCGTGGATTGTTTGACTGTTTGACCAGACCCGAGCTTGACCAGGTTTAACCGGGTTGACCCGAGCCTGCTGAAACCACAGCTGACCCGACAAGAGCCCAAGCCAAAAACAGAATCGGAAGTCGAACCAATCTGAAATTGAGAGTTAGAGCATGATCACCTGACACGAATCCGAACCAAAACTGAAACGAAAGAACCTAACCTGAACCGAGACTGGGAGAACCGAACCGAGACAGAGCCGAACGACTGACCTGACCGGGACAGCTGAACTGCGCCGCTGAACTTGAGTGAACACCAAAGCTGACCCGGGTTCGATCCGGACCCGAATCTGAATGGAGACCCAAACCGAAAACCACCCGATTCACCTTCTGTCGTTGCTGTCATGTCGTTTGAATCACCCACCACCACCGTCGCCGCTGGAGGTGACGGCTGCTGCCGCCATCGATCGAAACCGCCGCCGCTGCTGCACCGCCGTTGCTGAACCGATGCATCGTCGCAGCCGCGCCGCTGCTCCGCCGCCACGCCGCCGCATCGCCGCCGCTCTATCTAGTCTCTCTCTCCTCACAGCTCCCTCTCTCTCTCTCTCTGTGTAAGCATCTAAGCGGGTGTGTGTGTGTCGGGTTTAAGAGGTCGCAGGGAGGTATGGGTGTGAGAGGTGTTACCGGAGAAGAAGGGCGCCGCCAGAGACGGCGCCGGTCGCCGAAAAATGCCGAGAAAGGGGGGTGGCGGCTGGTGTTGAGGGGGGTTGAAGGGTTGTGTGCAGGCGGGGAAAGGAGAAGGGCAGGTTGTGAGATGTGTGAGGGTGTGGGGTTTTATTTATTTGAAATTAGGTTTAGGGTTTAGTTAGGTTTAGGTGGTGTGTTGGGCCAAGGCCTGTTAACCCGATCTAACGTTTTTGAGTGGCCCGAACGTACCGACGAGATCCGATTTCAAGTACAAGTTTCATAAAACGTCGAATTTATTTTGTTTATTATTATTATTATCTAGAAAAATAATAAAAATACGAGGCGTTACACAAACGGAGCCGATCGTATGTTGGCACGCCAGGTTCACGCTCATAATGTAATGGGGAACATGCTCAACGCTCATAATGTAATGGGGAGCGGCGGCCTATGAAATTGCATGTACTGAAAATAATAAATTAAATCTAACAATAATCACACAAACAGTTGAAACAAACTGAATACACATTTGTTCATGATATGATGTATGCACAATGATTTAAATATAATAAATAGCAAGACACATGATACATCCCAAAAACGTGATTAAAACGGGGAATTTGTAAAGATTCACTCACATTGGGTGCGTTGGATTGGAGATGGTGAGATGCGCACGAGTTGGAAGAGCTGAACAACGAGAATTAACTAACCTAAATAATAACGGAAAATATACTAAATGAGTGGATTTTATTAAGGATTTTAATAGAATTTTTAGATATATTTTTGCGAGTTTAAGGCTATTTCCTATCTTTAAAAACATTATTTTTAAGTATTTTTAATTGATTTTTAAATTAAATTAAATAATTAAAAATATAAAAATATGTTGACTTTTTGGGTTGACCGTTGACTTTTTGACTTTGACTGTTTGACCGGTTTATTGTGTAATTGCAATGCGCTGGGTGAGGCTCGAACCCGAGACCTCCGGTACGCGTGCACGCAGCTCTACCAACTGAGCTACGTGTCTAACCCGAAATAATTCTGTTTTTAATTATACTTATATATTAACTCAGCTTATCCAAAATTCTTTTATTTTCAAAAACATTTTAAATCATCGAACTGGTGTCACTAACAGGTCTCGAACCCGGGACCTGTGCTTTAACGTTACACACAGTCCACCGCTGGACTGTGTGTCTAACTTGGTTAATATACACATTTTTATTATACTTAACAACTAACGTAAGTTAACCCGGTTCAGTTAGAAAAATAAAACGTTTTTATTACAGAGGGGGTGCGTGTATCAGGGATCGAACTCGCGGCGTGCGCGTATTATTTGCACACAGTCCACCGCTGGACTGTGTGTCTAACCCGTTTAAAATACCAATTTTAATTATCCTTATAATGTTAGCACAGTTCATCTTCTTCGTTAATTTTTACAGACAGCAAATTACCCCTCTGTTTCTTGTCTTAAAACGATTAACACATTCATAAGACTAAGATGAAATGACAAAGACGGTGTTGGAAACAAACATACCAGAGGAATAATTTAACTCAGAATTCCGGCAAGGCGTTGGCTCTGTTTTTATGAACTTCAACTAAGCAAGCAAATTATCCGTTTTGATTAGCTAATCGTGGAATTGAAATGCTAAACAAACGTTAACAGGGTGTTTAAATGTCCATACCGTTTCACAGCTGAAAATAAGGATTTCCAGAAGTTTTCCGGCGAACTGGAATTATCCGATAGCAGCGTCTGAATTTAATTTCAATTGAAAGGTCTGAGTTAGAAATAGCTTAACAATTGATAGACCACGACGGTATTGAAAGACTTACCGTTTTGATGGAGAATACGGTTTTCCGGTGACTTGCAGAAACTTTCCGGCGAGTAAAATTTGATTCTCCGGCGGACTGAAACTTGTGCGGAAATGTAATTGAGAGTCTGTAGATTATGTTTGAGTCGCGAAAGAGTACAAAGATGGAAGTAATACTGGAATTGAAGATTTTCGGTTATAAAAACCGATCCACTTCTAGAATTCAAGTTCATTCAAAGCAACTTGATTGAAAACGTCGGTATATCGGTTAAACTCAGTGAACCGCGAGTAATTAAATCGTCGTTGGGCGTTTGATGACCGATTTCAGTTACAGTTGGCGTAACCGGTTGATTTATGTTTGTCTATAAAACTCATTTGTTTCCTAGAGTTGACAGAAAACAACAAGTGACGGAGTGGTTATGTGTGTATGTGTTAAGTCTTTGGAGTTCAACCTGGCTGACCCGGGTTGAATATTAATATGTAATAATGTAGAAACTTCAAATTATACACATGTGTATTGTATGGTATCAACTAGAGGTTTACAGCAAAGCTGCATCCACTTATATAACGTCATGCATCATCTTAACAGTATACACATGTGTATTAAATAATGCATATACTACGAAACTGCATCCTGATATGTAATAATGCATATACTACGCGACTATACTGAATTGCAACAACTGGACATTTACAACAAAACTGCATAATCACAAATAAAAACCCCAAACTGCAATTATGTGGATAATGAACGGGAATCGATCTGTACCATTAAAACAGTAAGGGCACCTATGCAATTCGAAGCAAATTTCGTTGCACAAATAGAAAAAAAACATGAGTTGTACATATGTGTATAACATGGGGATAATATAAAACCACGAACGTTATGAGTATTTTTATCAATATACGTTTGTGTAAATAAGCATACAACACCATCCTTCATATAAAACATAATACAAACATCCCAACCATCTGTAATCATGATGACAAAAACTGCAAACCTAGAATACATATACAAAGCGATGAAATCAGCATGAAGCAAAACAGAATACGAACACATGATTGTTAATTGGACTATTGTGGTTGTTATATTGGTCGTCGCTAGTTTGGTTGTTACTACTTGAGTCGACCATGAAAGATCATGAAGATGAATTATATGACGTTCAAAGAAAAAATACAGTATGATGAAGATCTGATCGAGTGAAAAAAAAAACTAGTGTGTTATGACCGGTGATTATGATATAGATCTTGTTTATATTAAAAAGATATTTTGAATAATCACAAAAATAGGAAGGTGTAACTACTATGGATTAATTAAAATAGTAATTAATAATAATTTAATGTATAATTACAATCCTATCCTTTATAATTAAAAAAATAATCAAGGGTCAAGATTAGTTCACTCTGTTCACTCTCAAGAAGTTGTTCACAAATGATCCTAATCATATATATATATATGATTATATATAGAAACGAGATCAGGAGAAAACGGTTGGAAGTGTGAAAACGGTGAGAACGGATCCTGGTTGAACACGTGGTAGAGGCGCTAAATGATATGTAGGGGCAGGATTGTTATTGTTCATGTTCCCCTAAATAAGTCATATTATATGCAATAGATATGGCATTTTGTTCTTTATGCTTGTTTCAATGGCGTTTTTTTTCAAAGTAATATTTGAAAATAGCGTTTATGTTTCAATGGCCTTCTTCATGTATCACTTTTTGCGCGTAATATGTGATTTGGAAGGTACATAACAAACCATAGAAGATCGCACATACACATAAACGCCAAAGAAAAAGAACACTTTTCAGTAAATAAAATAGGTGAGGATAACCTCAATAAGATTTTGCTCAATGAGATTAACAACATCCTCACTTAAGAATTTTGTCCAACACATTGAGTGAAACTTTATTGAGAACAAAATTGAGTCTCCAAGAAACGACGTTTGCCATGTGTGTTTTTTGAACTTTCTGGCGTTTTAAATTGAATGATATTTAGTAAATGATGGCGTTTGTTTATAAAAGATGTTTTTGGCGCGTAGTTTAAGCGGAAATTTATTATAATAAATGTTGGTAATAACGTTTCCGTCGTTCCCGTTACTGTTTGTAGTTACTGTTTATTCAGCTTTATCTGTTAAAGTTGTAAGGTGTCCCATCATTAAGTTTGGCGTTTTGTTAAAGCTCTATGAAACGATGTTTGCCATTTTTCCTATTTTAAAGTTTGTTTTTTGAAACTTGGCGTTTTGGGTAAAGATCGCGTTTTTTAATATGATCAATGGAAGGGATGGTAACGTCGTTTATATAATGATGTTTTTGACGTGTAGTTTATGAGGGAATTTTTATAATAAATGTTACTAATAAAGTTTCAGTTACTGTTTATTCATCTCTATCTGTTAAAGCTGCAACGCTTTTCATCATTAAGTTTAGATAAATATGGTGTTTCATCTGCAAGGGGACTAATGTTGTATGGCCTGTAGTTTAAGGCGGGAATTTTAATGACGTTTTACTCATGAGTTTGGCATTTTGTATTATAGCAGTAAAAAAACCCTTTTACCCTTAATGAAGCGCATCCACATAATAAAATTGATGTTATTTACAAAAACGCCACCGGGCCAATCTAATCCATATATTGTTTTGATCCAACGGATGAGGGGCATTCTCACAGTTTTCACATTTATAGGCGTTTTCCCTAAATCCTGCCCCTATATATAGGGGAGAGTTTATTGAGGGACACTAAAAAAGTGAGGAACCGAGAAACCATGTGTTTAACACGTTAAAATCATTGTTTTTAAATATTTTTCGGAGCTTTTGCATATAAATACAATTTATGTGTAGAAGCCTTTTTAATAAAAAATCCGAAGTTAAAAATATAAAAAAAAGTTTAAAAACAATAAAAAAGGTATATTTTTTTACAAAAATGATTTTTTTATTGGAATGGATTCTACACATTTTTATATGCAAAAGCTCTGAAAAAAATAATTTTTTTTACATTTTAAATTATTTTTTATGATTTATTTAACATGTTAAATGCACTGTTCCTCGGTTCTACACTTTTTCAGTGCTCCCCGATGAACCCACACTATATATATAGGTAAGTAAGAGTGTTTCTTATTTGGCAATGATGGTTGACCTATCGGACCATCAAAACCCCACCCGGGCTCACCGGTGTATGGATTTGGGTTGGAAATCCGGAATGTGACAACTGCCAATATTGTTGATCAAGGAAAGATTAAAAGTTGTACAAGATCAACAATTAGATCTAGTAATGTTGGAGCTATCTCGATGGAAGGATAATGATTTCGATAATGAGAAAAATAAATCCCGCGATTCGTTTGAAGAAGGGGATAGCTTATGTAATAACGGAGGGTATTAATGTTAAGATTGATGCAATTGCTTACCATTTGAAGCTTGCTCAATTATGAATGTGACGCGTAACACTTTTTAGGTGTCACGTTTGAGATAATAACTCATTGAGGAGCCGATTAAATCACAAATGTCATATGTGGATATACTAGTGGTCTATAAGCTATGTTTTTTAACAACATATCGGCATAATGGATGAATGGTAACCCGAGCTATTTTTGCTATTCTCATTTTCAAGGAAAAAATAGTTATTAATGGGAAGCCGTAAGATAGAATAAAATTGTAGATAATTACCTCAGAAGTCCATCCACCATAGCCTAGTGACATTTTTAGAATGAGATCAGACTTATATAGTGTAAGGTTTTAGGTTCGATTCTTACAAGAAGGTTTTTCCCAGATTTATTGGCTTTCCTACTGAATTGATGTATAACAATATTGCCTAGTGGAGATGGATATGATCGAGTGATTCTGCTCGTGCAAGGGCGGCCCTGAGGGTGGGCAAGGAGGACCACCGGCCAGGGCCACTTACAAACCTGGTATGTATATATGAAAAAAATAATAATAGGGTATACCCATATAAACACCAACACAGGCCCACTTACAACATTATTCTTATGGTTTAGATTAGTTATTAGCCAATTAGCATTAGATTTAGACCTTTAGTAAGCCAATACCCAATTTCGTTAAAGCCTAAGAGCACGTTTTTTCGAGCTCGAACAGGGTACTCGAATTCTTAGGGACGGCCCTGCGCTCGTGGCACGATGATACTCCAGTGGTCTGTCATGATCCAAAGATCATATCCATCTCCACTAGACAATAATTCTTATACACAAATTTAGGAGAAAACCCAATAAATTTAGGAAAAACTCCTAATGAGAATCATATTCAGGACTTAATGATCTCTAAGTTTTATCTACCCCTAAGATAAAAGGAAATAGAGACCAACCCAAAATGCTTAAAATGTTCTTTTTTAAGATTTGTTTAATTGTTTATATTATACTTGGGAATGAATTAAAAGGCCTTAAAAACAAGTCCAATTTAACATACAAGCATAATAAAGTCATGACGTTTGTGCATTAAATTGGCTTTGCACTTATACACTCTCATTCAATTCACAGTTTCAATACCAAACATTTTTTTCTTAAAGATGAGTTTCATCTCCACTAGTGAATTCACTAAACTTATAGTGTTATATTGACTATAAATATTGATAAGAAGTTAACTATTTATTACCACACACAAACTACAAATCTTCATGGAGTACCTTCCCTTCAAGATTGCTCTTGTAACCATCATCTTATTTGCCCCAGGCACCAAACTCTTGCTATATTTTTCATAAATTTTCCTTAAATACCCAAATGCTAGGCCGTAAACCAACTTTTAGATTTTCATATTTATATTAATGGCGTATTTTCTCTTTTAGGAGCATGGTCGAGATGCCAAACACCATCACCATCGATAAGCCCACCAAGCGTCACAAATCCTGACTATTGTACCAAGTTTTGTGGAACAGAAGATGCTATGTGCGACACCATCAACGGCAAGTGCATTTGTTTTCCGGGAATCCTGTCGATACCACTACCTAATGCACCATTTAAACGAAGATCTTTGTTATGGCATTGCCGCGATGACAAGATTTGCAAAAGCTATTGGTGTCGTAATAAAGATTCTTATTGTGATGATGGCTCTTGCATTTGTCATCCGTGTGGCCCATACGCGTCCAACTTGCTTGATTAGATTTTTTTTATTTGTTAGCTAAAGTGAAATAAGTTATTGTTAGGTATATGGATGTTATTTTCTTGTTAAGATTATCAATAAAACGTCCTTATGTTTGTTTAACATTTACCATACAACTTGATCCAATTGGCATATAAAACGTCCATATGTTTGATATCCTACATATTTGTTTAACATATGTTTAATAATTAATATCCTACATTTTGCTCTAATAAGATCAATGGGGTAACCACTAACCGCTAATCCAAGTTTTGTGTTGATTTTGATTATTAAAAAGGGATATTGGATTTAAATAACCACAAATTTTATCAATTGGTCGATAACACTCCCAACTTTAGATTTATACCAACATTCTCAACTTTTAACTTATTTTCCTCTGTCACTTCCAAACTAACTGAATCATAACCCAGTTAGTTGATATCAGATGCTAAATCACTAAACAAATGCCACATTAGACACCACACCAACAAAAAAGTCAGATTAGATGCCACATCAGCAAAAGTGTTATGTCAGATGTCACATCAGCAAAAAAATGTTACAACAACAAAAAACTAACTGGGTAAGGTTCAACTAGTTTGATTGTGGTAGAGGAAAATAAGTTAAAAATGAAAGTGTTGTGTTACAAATCTAAAGTTAGAAGTGCTATCAGTCAATTGTTAAAAATTAGGTTGCTTAAAATCTAATATCTCTTATTAAAATGATGTTTTCAGGTTAAACTGGTTGTTCTCAATTCTTAGTGGAGTGATTTTGAAGCTTCAAGTAATGGATTACTAGATATCCGGTAAAACCACGTTATAACATGTCATATTATCATAATAATAATTGAAAAAAACATTTAATATGACTTTAACACATATATTCATTATTAAACATTTAATATGACAATATTGTCATATTGTCATAATAATAGCATGATTTTCACCTAATCATTATTAGACATTGAACAACCAAACAACAAGCAACATGAAAAAGAAAACTTAAAATCTGATACAAACTTTATTTAATCTAAATACAGTAAAAATAAATCCTGAGTGTTGATTAACTGAATTAAAGACTAAGATCAATTACAAATCACTATTAATAATAAGTATATTATTTAATGAGATAAAATGGTTTTTAGTCATTTTCTCATTTTCTATTAACTATTTTCATGATTTTAGGAATTTGTCTACCTCGTTTTTAAAATTAAAATAACTTTTATATACTTTGGTATTTTATTTAAAAGATTATACCACAAAATCAAGATTTTTTTATCTTTAAAATGAGTATAATATTGCTACATATATTTTTAAAATGATATATTTTTTAATAAAAGTTACAAAATAGTGTTCAATAAATGTGCTGATAACCAGCACATATACAAGCAACACATGAATTTATATAATTAGCATATACATATATAATTATAATTAGCACATACGTACACAATTATAATTAACACATAATTTATAAGCAACACTTGAGTTTGTATAATCAGCACATGAATTTGTATAATCATCACATATACGAGCAACACATGAATTTGTATAATCAGCACATGAATTCATATAATCAAGACATGGATTTAAAACTACTTCCATGATTTTAGGAATTCTTATAAACCACCTATAAGCTAAAATACAAAAATGCCCTTGATACATAAATTAGGGGATAACATGTTTGCACCACGCTCGTATCATCTGACTAGTAAGATAATAAACAAGTTATGGAAATAGGTGCCTCCAGTTCAAAAAAATCAATTCTTTAAACCTTAAACCAAATTTATACAAAATAACAAACAAATTTTAAGAAAACAAGCATTCATGAGAAGAAAACGAAACCAATAGATGTAAGTAGGATGATTAATCCAGCACAATCGAAGAAACGAAGTGATAAGAAAAGTTTGTTAAACATATTTCGTGCCACTAGGATTGATGTTAAGGTCGATTTGAGGGGTAAGTAAAGCTTTTAAGAAAGAAATTAATGACTGAATTCAATTATTCGAAGTAACTTGCTTTTTGTGTGATCTTAATTAATCGCAAACTGATAATACTTAAAATCAATACAGCTACATGATTCGTTACCTTTTGCCTTTTTACCTAATGTTCAAATGGCCACGCAATTCGCGTATTTACTACCAAACTTTGAGTCCCCGTAGTAAGGATCTCATCCAACATCTTGGTAAATATTGTAGTTGTGTTGTTCCAAATGTGTGCTATGTTCAAATACAACTTTTTATTTGACATTAAGAACAAATTTAGGTTTGTGTGAAGAACTAAGGCAGTGTCGTCACGCTAATGAATGTGTCGCAAGTTTAATGACAGTGTCACTAGGTTGTCGGGTTAATGGTATTGTCACCAATTTTAGTGAAAGTGTGCCGAGTAGCCGGGTTAATGATGGTACGTGTCAGGAGTTATACTCTAAGGAGTCGTTTGGTTCGTACAATTTTTTTGGAAGGAATTGGATTTTTTAAAGAAATTGGAATTTAATGGAATTGATTCCAAACAAAATTTGTATTGTGTTTGGTTGGTAAATTAATAAATAGAATTAAATAAATAAGAGAATGAAAGTGATGAAATATAGGTTATTTTTGGTAATTTGTTAACATTCCATTAGAAAGTTGAAATTCCATTAAGGTAGTGAAGGATTATCACATTCCAATGAATGATGATGGAATATATATTCATATTACAATTCCATTATGTGCCAACCAAACATTATATTTCAAGGGAATTAATTCCAACTCCATCATAATTCCAAAGATTTCTACGAACCAAACGACCCCTAAGTGTCGCCAATTTAATGTCGCCAGTGTAAGCAGAGTTAACCAACTGTTAGTGTCGTCGATTTAAGGATCAATCAACATAAGTGTCAGTTGTTGAGCCAGACAAGAGTGTCGCTAGCACAATGCTGACAAACAGGGTGTCTCCTAATGGTAAATCGTGCCTGCAGACATTGGTATCTTACGCACAGTGTCGACGACTCTAGAGTGTCAATTATTGGTAGTTGTGCATGTAGACATTTCTGTCGCTGACTTTAGAACCAATCGTCTCAATGTCGTCGGGCATGAGTTTCGCCTAATTTCGTCGATTTTGTGTGTCGGCTGACGTGCCTAAATTTTCGTTAGGACTTTCAGAGAGTATCACTAATGCATATTTTTTTACACAAACACGGTATCAAAACTTCATGGATACAAGTGCACTTATTTTCAAATTTTTGGGGTTTTAATAAACGTCCAAGATCCTAGAAGATTTCAAATTAATTAATCATTTAAACTAGAAAACTTGAAGATAAAGTTACCCGGAATATCTAAAAACAAGTTGTAATCCAAATCAAGTGCAAAATTATATGATTTTCATCAAATTTAGGATTAAGATCATCAGAACACTAAGAACATTAAAAGAACGATTTTTATTTTGGGTTTTCATCATTCTCTTGTTTCTTAACAAAATAGAATTGATTAATCAATACATAGCTCTGATACACATGTTTATCAATCCTATGGATAAACATGATAGAAACAATACGATGAAAGAATATGTGTACCCATTGATCCTAAAACTGTGGACATGGTTGTAGCCATGATATAACTAGTCAGGTTCCCATTTAGGTTGTATGATGATGATGATGGTGATTTAGTAGAGAAAGAGAGGGGGGATGATTTATGAGTGATGTTAGACTCTCTCTAATAAGCTTTTTTTATACACCTAACAGGAAACCCGATTCTTCATTAAGGTAAATACATCCATTGAATAGTTATCAGCTAAAGAAATAGAGACAATAAAATCAATTATTAATTTATAATATATATATAAAATTTATCCTTACAATATTATATCACATACTAATCAGTCGCTTAGTTTAAATTATTTATAAATAGTTTATTAGATTTTTGGATTTTTGATCATTCATCCATATAAGTTATGGTACACATAAATGAACCAGTTAAATTTTGATATTAATAAATATTAGTGGATACCCCATGCCACACAACATAAATTCGGTCTACATATGTTCGGTATTTTACATTATCAAAATCCGTTATAGCAACTAAAAAATAAAATCTTAATACGTCCAAAAATATATTGACACGTATTTTATATCGATCGAAAACCATAATAACGATATCAATACCAGTTCTAGTATTACCAATACTGACACCGATATTGCTCGATTGGAATCAGTTCGTGATGGTAGCGGCACTTGCATAAATTAAGATACAAAAAATACTCTATTTGAAATACAAACTTACACCGGAATGCCTAGTAAAAAATTATACACAGTCGTATGTTTAGATTTTTTTTAAAAAAAATCAACAAAGACAGACTATTAAGAAAACCAAATTAAATAAAATTTGATTAAAGACGTACATTAAAATATCAGTATTGGTTCTAATAATGTAAAAATTTTAATCTAATCTGGAAATAGATATCATGGTAAATGTAAGATTTCTGTATATGAAAATAAACGTGGGTTGAAATAAAAAGTAAAAAGATATTAGTCTTAAGTAAAGGTAAAGAAAAAGTATATTGTTCATTAGTCTAGTGTTAAAAACCTAAAAATAAAAACTCTCATGTAGCTAATGTGATGTATTTTAATATATATAATAATAATTAATAAATTATTGAAGTCTAGTGTTAAAAACCTAAAAATAAAAACTCTCATGTAGCTAATGTGATGTATTTTAATATATATAATAATGTTTAAATTATGTAATTTTTAGTTAATTTTAAATTAATGCTAAGCTAATAAAAATTTCAAATATTCTAACAAGGAAATAGATTTCATGGTAAATGTAAGATTTCTTTATATGAAAAATAAACGTGAGTTGAAATAAAAAGTAAGAAACATTGTGTTAAATAAAAGAAAGAAAACAATATATTGTTCAATAATGAATTATTAAAGTATAGTGTTATAAACCTAAAAACAAAAACTCTCCCTGTGGCTAAAAATGTAATGTTTTTAATATATCTAATACATAATGCTACATGACATTCTTTACTTTAACTTCGTAGTTTCATTTATATTTTATTTTAAATTATATTTTATCATTAACCTTATTATTTATCTATATTTTTTTAATCTTACAATTTTTCTTCTATCAATTTTAATATTAATATTATATTAAATTATATTATAATAGATGAAAACCTCATGTATTACACAGGATGAATAATGAAAACAATATTATTAAAAAAAATCTTTAAATACTTATGATAATTGATATTGTAATCGGTTAGATTCTTATACATATATAATATGATTTTTAATATTTCAAGATTTAGCTAATAAATCAACAAAATGGATTAATTTCATATATACCTTTATAAACTTGACAAATTTTATATATACCTAACAAAAAACTACAAATATCATATATACCCAACTTTAATAAAATTTTAGATAATGGCCATTATACCCCTTCCTATTATTTTTGTTTATACACTAATTATTAATATTATGTGGACTGTGATCGACAGGAAGAAACTGAATTGTTCTCTCGACGACATGACTTTCCTCAGTTACCAAGAATCATGATTCTTTAATTTTCTTTGTTTATCAATTTTTCAGTTAGGGGATCCTAGGCGTTATGGAGCGTGGTGGCCGGTGATCACGCGTGGAACACCGCCGCCACCCTCTTTTATAACGCGTGAACTGGATAACGCGTTGCCATGATCACGCGTGAAGAATTGAAGGTGTTGCATATGTTCGATGCTGGAGATGAGTGTGTGGTGAGTGATGAACATTTCCACTAAAATCTATCACTAGTGGTGGAACCAAACTCGATGACGTGACATAACTTTATTGGATGTTGTGAGCGATGGTAAATCATCGCTAATGGAGCGCCCCTACCCCCTTAGGTGTTTTGAATTTTTCTTTATTAATTTTCAATTTCAATACTTTTACATAATTTTAACTTGCAATATTTCAATAGTTTTCCATTTCAATTTTACGTTTTTCTTGAGTTTCATAATTAATTAAACAATTGATATTTCAAAATTCAAATCAATGATATTATAAAATTAAATTTAAAAAAATAAATAAACACTTCTATTAAATGATAATGAATTTAGGAGATAACATAAGGATAAGACATATGCTACTGATTGATTTACTTTATTATTGAATTGCAATATTTTAATCGTTTTCAATTGCATTCTTACGTTTTTCTTGGGGTTCATAAATAATTAATTTGAAAACAATAAATGAAATTAAATCAAATTAAAAAGATAATAAAATCAACTGATAATTATTCAAAATTCAAAATAAGTCAATTGATAATGTAACTGATATTTTAAGATTAAGTTAAAAAAATAAAATAAATACCTTTATTAAATGGTAATGGGTTTAGACGGCACAAAAAGGCTAAGGATTCGTCATATCTATACTATACAATAAAGTAACTCAATAAGGGACTTAATATAGTTATTATAATAAAGATGTTATATAATAATACAAAAAAATATTATTTTAACGTTAATAATATAGTAACTCTGCACAAATCGTATAAACAAAAAACGACTGAGTTTATCACAGGAAAATTTAAATAATATTATAATTTATGAAACATTTGATATACTCATGAACAATAAACATATTCAACCGTGTGATAAGATTATAATATTATTACATTTATTAAATGTATTGTACATTTTTATAAGATTATAGATTATATTTCCTCAACAGTGTGATTATATACAAGTTTTTTATTTACATTGTTTCGATAGCCGTATAATACACAAGTTTATAACACCTATAAATTAAAATATTAGTCAATTTTTTATATTAACCCGTCTAATATATATTTTTAAAAGCAAGTAATAATAATAATGACGTCAACCAAAATTTGGTGCGAACATATTCATGTAATATGTTTAAGCCTACTTATTAATTGTAATTAAAATTATAAAACGAAACCGGTGCGTTTTATTTCCACTAGCAAATGCAGTCTAAGTTATGCTTATAAATATAAAAGAAGTTGAATACTTTGCAACATACAAATTAAAGTCTCTTAACTATCTAGCTTTCTCTTTCATTTTTTAACGGTACATCTATATAAGATATAATACACATAAATTAACTAGTGTAAATTTTGGTATTAATAATTAATAAATATGATGGTCAACCAAATTTGGTGTGAGCTATATATATGAATGTTTTGACCACTATTAATTTCAATTAAATGACGGTCAACCAAAATCTGTTGTGAGCACATATATAAGATATATGTTTTTGACCAATTAATTACAAATAAAATTAATAAAACCAAATGCAGTCAAGTTGTGTTTAAATAGAAATATAATATAATACAAGTTAAAACCTTTGCAACATACAAATTGAAGTTAAAGATCCTTATGGAGTACCTTCACATCAAGATTGGTCTCTTAACTGTCTTCTTAATCTGCCAAGGTAGATATATAACTCTACCTTTCTCTTTCATTTTTTTTAATTTTTTTGTGTTTTAACAACGGTATTTTTTTTATTAACTATCTTTAACTTAATTTTCTTATTGCAGCATGGCCAGGAAGCTCATCAGAATTTGAGTTTTGCAAGAAATTTTGTGGAACCGACAACGCTTTTTGTGACAGTCAGAATGGCCATTGCGTATGTAATCCAGGAATGACGGACTCACCACCACGAGTAACCTTTGGCATCGACCGAAGATCCTTGTCGTCGCAATGCTATAATGATGATATGTGCAAAGAGTATGGGTGTCATCGCCATGATTCTTATTGTGATAGTGGTGCTTGCATCTGCCATCCTTGTGCCCCAAGAGCCTAATGATGTTTCCTAGTTAAATTAATAATTCATGATTACATTTTTCTTCTATGTGTATGTATCACATTTCTTCGAATAACAACGATGAGCATGTGATCAATTTAATGTTTCTTGTTATATCATACAAGCAAAAGTGAACGGTTGATAGTAGGGGTGTGCACGATTCGATTCGGTTTCTAGGCAAAACCAAAACCGAAATGTCGGTTTTTTTATTTTTTTTTAAAACCGTTCGGTGTCGGTTTTTATGCCGGTCGGTTTTTGCAACAAAATATGTAAAATTCAGAAAATAAAAACTATAATGTAAAATATAAGAATCCTTCTTATATGTTTACATTTAAGTTATTATAGTTAACCTGTTTAATTAATATTGTTTACATAAACCTAACCTTCTAATATTTTTTTTTGTTTTCTTAAAGTTTTTATTAAGACATTTCATTTAAAATAATTTGAAGATCATTTAATTTTTATATTAAATATTGTTATTTCTTATAGGTAATAAATAAATTATTTCAATTATAAATAAACATGTAAAGTCATTTTATTATAAACACTTAACATTCAAGAATAAAATTAATAATTTCTACTAGCATTGTAAACACGTAAACAACTTACCTATAGTTTCGGTTCAGTTATTGAAAATCGTTATCGAAAACCGAACGGAAATTTTAAGTTATTAAAAATCCAAAAACCGAACCGTCGGATTTTGTTTCAGTTCAGTTTGTTGGTTAGTTCGGTTATGGTTCAATTGTTTTGGTTTTCTGCTCACCCCTACTTGATAGTTGATACAACACTATTGTGTCTTTTATAAACGTTCTGTTTAACTGTTTGCTATTACCTGAGGTGCCTCAATATGAATACAAAAATAAGCTATAGGTTACGACCCCGATATTTAAGGTTGCCCCAATTTTTTTTATTATTTACTAAAATTGCATCCATTTTACCAGTGGCGGATCCAGCCGGAGCGCCAAGAGGTAACGTTTTAAAAGAAAGGGGTAACGAAATCGAAAAAACGTCAAATTTTTCCAAAATTTACACTACCGCCGGAGCGCTAATGGGTAGCGAAGGCTACCCTTGTTATACACTAGATCCGCCCCTGCATTTTACGATTATTTGAATCTGGCTATGCAAATTTGGTATTGTCCGATATATTATAAAGCGTTGGCATAAAAAAAGTTCCGTAATTTATCTTTGTGATTTATATTCTTACGTTTTGTAAATTAGATTTGAATAGGCGATTTAGGGTTTAACTTCTTTTAATTTTCTGTTTTGACAAGAAAACCAAAGGATAAACATATTTGGAATGGTTTTGTTTTCAATAAAACTCACCTTTCAACTCTAATACTTGCGATTTTGTGTATTTTAGAAATCGTATACAAAACATGTGTGTAATCAACAAGGTTGGCGAAACAACCTTAAATTTATATGTGGTAACGAGTATAAATGATCTGTTAAAGGCCACGAAGTGATAAGAAAATTTTATTTAACATATTTCATGTCACTAGAATTGATGTTAAGGTCGATTTGAGGGGTGAGTAAAACTTTTAAAGAAGAAAGTGAATTGGATTCAAATACTCGAAGTAACTTGCTTTCTATGTGATCTTAAACAACCTGAAACTTATAATACTTACAAGCAATATAGATACATGATGATATGTTACCTTTTGCCTTTTTACAATCATATCCACATAATGGATAGGAAGGTCAAGAAGCTAAAGAGCGAGGGCATAACTTTAAGAAGTGTTTTTTTTTTTTACCTTTTTATGTTATATATTTTACACATTCACTTTATCTTATCCCTTATTGTTTCATATTAAAACTACGTCAACTTAAAATTATGAATATGATCAAATTATCGTATGGTCACAAGAACTATCTTAAATACTTTATTGTAATCAAGATTAACTTGGTGACAAAGTGATTATAATACACATTGAACAAGTTAGAGAGATATGAGAGTGCACGCTGGTTTGAGTGGTTATAATTCCGAGTATTCGGGCACAATCCTGAATGGGATTCCAACCCCAAGGAGCAGGGTCCAAGGGGCGGCATCCCCTGGCTGGGGTCAAGCTGCCAAAAGGCAAATTACTCATCCTTAACCCTAAAATTCGTATTAGTTTTTTGGTTATAGTTCTATTGGTTCATACAATTTCACAAACAATACTATAGTTCGGTTTCTTAATCGAGTTATTTCCAATTGAATTATTTGATAAACCACCGAAATAAAATAATTTGAAAATGATCACCCGCCTCTCTAATTTTCCGTGGTATGCAAAATTCCCAAACATACAAGGTCATTTGGAAAGAAAACTTTAGGTGTTACACACAAGTCCATTATAACATACAAACATAATAAAATCATGACGTCTGTGCATTTAAATTGGCTTTGCTCTTACACTCTCATTTATTTCAATTCACAGTTTCAATACCAAACTTTTTTGCTTAAAATGATGCGTTTCATATCCACTAGTGAATTCACTAAACTTATAGTGTTATCTTGACTGTAAATATAGAGATAAAGTTGATTTTTTCTTACTACTTAAAAACTAGAAATCTTGATGGAGTACCTTGATAAAACCCACCAGGCGTCCCAAATCCCGACTATTGTACCAAGTTTTGTGGAACAGAAGATGCTATGTGCGACACCATCAACAAGTCCCTTTGTTATCCAGGATTCCTGTCGATACGACTGGCAAATGTACCACTTAAACGAAGATCTTTGTTAGGGCACTGTCACAATGACAAGAGTTGCAGAAGGTATTGGTGTCGTAATAAAGATTCTTGTCATGACGATGTTTCTTGCATCTGCCATCCGTGCAGCCCATACACATCCAAGTCACTTCATTAGAATTATTTATTTGTCGGCGAAAGCGAAGTAAGTAATTGGTAAAAGGTATATGGATGCTATTTTCTATTTTCTTACTAAAATTGTCATTAAAACGTCAATATATTTGTTTAACACTTACCACGCAACTTAATCCAAATGGCATAAAAACGTCCATATGTCTGATTTTCTGTACATATTTGCTCTAATAAGTTCAATGAGGGTAATCATCAACCCAAGTTTTGTGTTGATTTTAATTATTAAAACGTGTTTTTATGTTCAACTGCTTGTTCTCAATTCTTGAGGAGATATTTTGAGTTCAGTATGAGTTAATTGTAACATCCCAATAAATCATTACACTAATGGATTGGTCATCTAGAAACTCACGGTTTTATTTTCATCTGACAAGTTGTTCACCCACCCAATGTGTGCTCAAATTACCAGGTGATAAACACATAATATAACATGACATTATCATAGGATTAGTTGAAAAAAAACATCTAATACGACTTTTAACACATAATATAAACGTGTGTTTTTCAAGAACCCTTAATTTGACAATATAACAAAACATGTTATCATAGTTATGTAGCAAAAAAAAAACGTCGAATATGACTTAACACATAATATAGCATGATTTTCACCTAAGCAGAACAAAAAAGCATACAAATGTTTTTTTTCTCAAGATTCATTAATTTGACATTGACCAGCCAAACAACAATCAACAAAAAAAAATCAATTTTGCACCATGCTCGTATAATCTGATCAGTAAGATAATAATCAGATTATGAAAATAGGTGCCTCCACGTACAAAAAAAAAACATTAATTTTTTAAACCTGAGAAGAAAACGAAACCAACAGATGTACGTAGGATTATTAATCCAGCTTAATTTTAAAATTAAAATGTTGAAACAAAATAATCAAAAAAAAAAAAAAAAAAAAGGGAAAGCAATCAGAGAACTTTGAAGGTACTAAATATAAATTCAACAACTAGAAATTCAGAGTAGAGTTTCTCATCATATTGCATTTGCTTAAATTCAAGATTAACAAAAGAATTAAAAAAAAAAACAAAGGATTTATTGTGCTTAAGGCAAAACATGATCGAAATGCACCACTTTGGCTATAATCGATAGAATGAAAGATGTTTTGCCAAAAACTAAATTAGATGTAGCACAAATCATACCCTTTGATCTCGATTTGTTCCTCGTAACTATGAGCTTGAAGTTACGAGGGGCTATGGCGTGCGATTAGCAGACTGTAATTTGACATAACAGAGGCTAAGATCTCTGAGTTTTGAGTTCGTTTGGAATGAAAATGATTGCGGCTGCGACTGTGATGAGGAGCCGAATGTGTTTTGACTATTTATGCACGACTTGCTTCTAGGGTTTCGATGTGCAACGTCGTCGTTTCAGATTTTCTTTATTTTTACACACATTTTCGATTTATTATTTGTTTTGTTATTTATAATAACCGGATTTACCACCACCTCTATGCGGCGGTGGCGTAACACCGTTGATAGTACCTATAATACACCACTGTCAACGACAAACAATACTAAAGTTATGATGTTTTAATGCGAAAAAATTAGACTGGAACGTAAAATATAGAAAATAATAATTAAATTGATTTAGGACTCCGTACGTTGTAACGAACCTGACAAACGGGAAAAAATTAGATGACATAAAAACGTTAAACCACGTGTTAACTCACAAAATGTAGTACAAGGTGTAAAACGAAATGTAAAAACGTTGAACCACACATGCACGTTACGCCGTGTTAACTCGCAAAATTTAAAACGGAAACGTAAAACGAAAAATTTGCGAATATGAAAAGTGTGGGGAACCAAAGTTAAAAGTAAAAAATTTCACACCACTGCTAATGATAAACAATACTGAAGTTTGTGGCGTTTTAATGCGAAGAAATTAGACTGTAACGTAAAAATAGAAAATAATAATTAAATTGATTTAGGACCCCACGTTGTAACGAACCTCTCAAACGGGAAAAAATAGACGAGTAAAAACGTTGAACCACATGTTAACTCACAAAATGTAGTACAATGTGTAAGACGAAACGTAAAAACGTTGAACTACACACACACATTATGCCGTGTTAACTCGCAAAATTTAAAACGAAACGTAAAACGAAAAATTGCGAATATGAAAAGTGTGGGGAATCAAAGTTGAAAGTAAAAAAGTTGTGATGTTGAATTGAAATAGATGAAAACTTTTTCGATTAAAGGTAAAAGGTCAAATAGATTTGAGTTAAAAATTTAGTATCAACTTTTTAATTTTGAAAAACTTACAAAGTTTGAGTACAATATCTATAATGTATGCCCAAATATGTTTCTAATTATTATAGTTTAAAATAATAATAATAATATAATAATAATTCTGGATTTAGTTTTGAGGCTAACGGGTATGGGGGTCATGATTGGGTCATGATTTGTTATATAGGACTATTATTTATGTGCTACACCACCCTTCTCATTAAAACAGGTGGTTAACATGGATTAAACTACGGCAACCACGACCCTCACATTTAATGTTTTGAGACAAAACTAAATTAAAAAAATAAAGGGGATAGTGGTTTTTGGGTCATTCATGACCACACCCCTAGGGTATTGATTTTGGATGGTGGATGACATGGCTCCTATTGAAGGATCATAATGATCATGAATTCATAACACACCCTATAGTCTAATACAATGAAAAGTTTTAGATATTAAAATTATGTCTGATTATGAATTTTGTTACTTTTTAACTTCATTTTGGTCAAAAATACCAACGGTGGTTCTAATTCTTGAGCAACATCAAGAGCTTAAGCTTGATTCTGAGTTTCGATTTTCGTATGATGATCAACATCGAGAGCTTACGTTTGATTCTAAATTTCGATTTGCATATGATAAAAATAGAAGAACGATCATGAACAAGACAATTGAACGAAGGATCGGTGTGTACAGTTGAAAGAACTAAATTGTGTCAATCATTAAAAATCTCGATAAACTGTTTTCCAGACCATGGGTTCATTAAAAAAAACTGATTTCTAATCCAAATTTTAAAAAATATATGAATCGATTTCCAGGCCATTAGTTTAACTGCGTCAATTAAGAGTATGTATAAAAGCGAATTAACTGATCCATAACCAAATTATCCAATGAAATTGAACTGATAATTCCGGTATTACATTCTTAATTGTTCAAGATGACAATCTAGCCCATAATAATTCCGGTTTGATTCAATGCAAATAGCTGGGGTATAAAATGATTTACAATTGATTTAATTTTAATTATTTTTAAGGCTTCTATATCTTTGATATAGGTGAGAATTAATTTGGATTGCACCATGAAAGTTCGGCTACATTGAAGATTATATTTAAAAATGAAATAAATATTTTAGGTGTTGTTTAATTTAGTTTTTACAGAGAATTTATCCTTTTAACCTACCCATAAATATAAATCATGACGAATTCTAGTTCACAGTTAACCGGCCATCAATAACATTTATTATCGACTAACCAAGACTGATTTAACTGACCGGTTATTGCAACGATTTCGTAAAATGACATCAAATAATGATTTTAGGCCAAAACCAATCCATACAGACCCCTAAATCTTCAATCACCAAGTTGTTATAAAGAACATCAAAGAATTGTAAAATTGAAACTTGTTAACTGGTCGAATATGTGAAACATAAAAGAATACAAAATTTAAACGGGCCGGGTTTACAAGAGGCCAACATGTCAAACGTTTTAAGGGGGATGGGCACCTTCACAGGTACCCTCCCAGGTTCATACTCGTGCCATACCCACCCACAAGGGTAGGCAAGGCGGATATTGTTTGCCATGAGAACCGTGCAGGGGTTGATTTAGGTGGGGTCTGTCTCTTAAAAGTTGTGTGTGAGATTGGTGTGTGGGGTAAAAGAGAGGGATTTATGACAAGGATAAGGCGCCGCAGTGTTTTGTGGTTTAAGGGTAATTTCTAAGAATTCTGACATGTCGGGATTTGATTGGTTGGGACAAAGCAATACAAAATTAAAATTTGTCAACTGGATACAGTTGGTGAAAATTTTAATTTATAAACTATAAAAGAAAACGAATCAACAATCATCTATTCATTCAATAGGTTCGTAACAGATTTGAAGAAACATATAAAAGAGTTATATTGAAAGTCTAAAGCTTCAAATAAAATAAACGAATGTAAAAAACTAATAATCTGCAGTTGGTTAAACGGCATGTTTAACTGTTTTGAGTTTTTAGCATATCTGATTTGTACAACGTCTTCTGAATCACGAGTTTCACATCCGTCCCCTTCATCTCGTTCACGATGAACTCGTTTAACTGTTGGGCTATCTCGTTGGTCACCACGTGCGGACGCTCGCCCTTTTTTGCTACTTTTCTTTTTTTACTCACGTTCTTCACAACGGACGATGTTGACCATGGGCGCTTCCCCTTTGACTTTCTTAACCTCTCAGCACTTACCTCCTTCACAAAATTAATAATAAATAATTAGTGTAAAGTAAATTAGAGTAAAAATAATATTTGCCACTTGAAAAATAAAAAATAAAAGAAAACTTACTTCCTTCACAACGGACTTGTTTTTTTTGTTCTTGTAACTCTTATCGCGAAAGAATCTTAACCTTTCATTCGCTAGTTCTTTGATCTTTCGCACGTTGTTAATATTCTTTGATTAAGTCTTCTTGTCGATGAATCTTCTGGTATGAAGTTAGCATGCTTGATCAGAACAAGGGTATCCTTCATGAATGTTACTTGAGTTTATGGATTATCAAGAATGCAGGAGATCGTATAGAAAGAAATAGGGTTTGTGAATTATGAAGAATGCAGGAGATGGTAGAGAAAGAAAGAGGGTTTAGAATTAATATAAGGTGGGTTTAAGATGCGTGAATAGATACAGGATGCGGGATTATAGGGTACAATTAATGAGATCAATATCTTTTATTTTGATCATAGATTTGAAATAATATAAACAGCTTTTATTTTTCAAGTTTTGGATTATTTATAAATATAATAATACATATTAACGACTATTTAGGAATCATATATTCTCCTGTATAACTAATTATAGCATATGGGATAATTATTATGAATATAATAATACATGTAACAAATATTTAGGATTATTGGTGGAACATTTATCTTTTGAAAAAACAAAAAAACTAATTATAACTTGAAGTGGTTAGAAAATGGTTGAATATAGTTGCATACATCCGAAAAAAAAATCAAAGGATTTGTAAGAGGGTGAATGGTGTTTAACTATTGATTTTTTTCCAGCATTACATAAGTATGAAGTCAGAATTATAACAACAAAGGGGTACGCCCCCCCCCTCCCTGGCGCGGCGTGTTTGATCCGTCCTCACCGCCAGAGTTGAGCTTCTAGTTTTAAAGAAAATTGAATCTCAATTTGTATGTAAAATCTGATGAAATGGGTAACTTTTTAACGCATTAGAGGGCATATCAGGGCTGTTGGGTTAGCATGTGTTAGTGCATACATTATACCATATGTTACTATAAGGGTAATATGAATATTTGACATAAATGATGCATAATTGCATAAAATTATCCATATGCTTAAATTCCAAATCTTCAAATGATCCACAAGAATGTCCATAAGATTAAACAAGTAAGAACAAAACAAGCAAAAAGTTTGACGAAACATAAACAGTCGATGCATGACCTAACCGTAGGTCAGCCAAGTTAAGACTCGTAAGTTTATTTAGCTTTTGGCCAGCCGAAACATTGCGACTTGCAAAAATCGTCTACATAACCTCTGCGTATATGGTGACCGCTATGACCGGTTTATCAACCCTTTATTATACCCTCTCCTGTTAATAATACAGTAAACTAATTATGTCATTTCACAAAAACCTTTTACATCATTATAATTTATAAATAAATTGTTTACATCACCTAACAAAGCAAACCTCATTACAATGAAGTCCAACAAAAACCAATGATCAACTTATACACAACTAAAAAACATGCAAAAACAAATGTTTCTTGTGGTAAAAGAACCGCAATCTCAACCTACATTAACATCAAAACTGTCAGGTTTCCAGTTGATAAAGAATGCTGCAAACACTGAGATCGTTAACACAAAGATTGCTCTCAACAAAGCATCCTTTTACTTCTAGATTCCGGTTCTTCCAGTTCTGTATCATCCATATTCGGGTCCGAATCAGTTATGGATGACTCTGGTTCAGGGTCGATGTATAGAAGTGTCATTCAAAGCTTGTATTTCTTCATCCTGCATTATACAATAATCAGATATAAAACATAATAGATATCATAAACGTCAAATTTTTTAACAAGTACCTACCTTTATAAAGTATGCTGACTTCTTGTTGAATGTTGCATCTTGACCGGAAAATGCGGTGTTTTTCTCTTGAATACCGCCTTTCGGATACGTATTTATGTATACATCCATGTTGAACTTTTTTAGCGTTTCCATCAACATCCGTTTCTCCTCGGTTTGAGTATGTAACTGTATATCATTTACTGTTTATATTAGAGGTGATAAACAGATTTGGATAATCGCAGTTATGGATAAAACAGTATTTATTTCTACAAAACTACAAAACATTAGGTTTTTAGGGTGTTTTTTTTTTCGAGATTAGATTATGTTTCTTTTGTAGTTTAGTAATTGTATTCCTATAAATAGTAATACACAATACCTTATAGGTTTTCATTTTTCTATCTATATGTCGAAACTGGACGTTTCATTTCTACATAAATGTATTATGAAATTATGGATAAGTAAAGTGCATACTTGAAATAATAGCGAATCAAGAAGGATAGTGACAAGCTACCTATACACTACGTAGCGATAGTAATGAAATAGCGAGAGCTGTTTTATGTTTAGCGACACACTAGAAGATAATTTTCGAAATATTTTATACCGCTGTCTTATATGTATAATTAACAAACAACCCAAAATCCCGCTATTTATACCTACATAATCCCGCTAATTATATTAAAACAGAACAAAAAAAACCTAAAATCCCGCTATTTTATACCCATATAATCCCGCTAATTCTATAAAACAGAACAAAAAATCCTAAGATCCCGCTGGTTACCCGCTTCGCTACGCTATTCGCTATAGCGCCCACTATGAGCGCTATTAACAACTATGGTAAAGCGTACCTGTTTTGTTATGCGTTCGCGTTCTTTGGCAAGTTGCAAGACCGTATCCATAATAAGCTTAGTCTTAGCACTAATATCTTTCGTACTAGCCATTTTCTCAAGGTTAGCATTACTCAAAGAGGTTTCAAGCGATTCAACTTCACCTCTCAGAAACTCAACCTCTTTAGTCAACTCCGAGTTAGTATCAGTCAACGACAAACACTGTTCCTCAGCATTTTCCGCCTTCATTTCCGCTATCGAAACCTTTTGCTTCAATTCATCTATTAACGTCTCCATATCCCATATCGCAGAGTACAACATGTTCTGCTGTTCTTGACCCGCTTCTGATGATGCCTTTGCATTCCGAGCTTGAATCTCTAATTCTCTTGATTGTTTCTCAAGTAACGTCATCTTCTTCGAACTGCTTTCGTGGCTACTTTTAAGAAACATTAATTCTTCGCTTAACTCGTTGTTTGAATCTGTTAATTCCGCTACCTTCCCCTTAGCGGTTTCCGCTCTGTTTTCTGCCGTGTAAACATCCTCTTTTAACGATTCTATTACGTTTTCCATTTCTCGAACGCGATCTTGAAACAATTCATTTGATTCGTTAGCCTTCTTTAAGTTAGATTCTGATTCGTTGACTTTTTCCTCCAGTGACTTGACTTTTTCCCGCAAAACCGACACTTCAAGATTATCCGCAACAAGCTGTGTGATTCTGCTGTTGAGTTTTTCGATAGATGCGTCTTTCGAATTCAACAACTTGATGCAGTTATCAAGTTTTGATCTAAACTCGTTTTCTCTTTGATTAAAACCATTGAGATTGAACTGAACGAGTTTATGTTGAGCTATGAGGTCTCGTGAAACACCCATTAGAACAACGGAAGCGTTTTCGGCTTCTAAAAACCGACCCCAAACAACCTCTGCTGCTTCTTCCATGATGAATGCCACTTGTTCGGTTAACCTTAATTTTAGTCGTAAATCTTCTTCATCTTGTTTTGATTCTGTCAGTTTCTTCTCGAGATCAAGCTCTCTCGATAAAGATTTCTCCAGCATGCGAAGAACGTGTACTTTATTGACGGTTTGTAGCCTCGGCTTTACTTCCATGTTTGAAACTTGAAAATCTTCTGTTAAAACTTCATATTTCCAGTACACAATTAAAACAAAATTGAAATCTTTCATTTATAGACACAATGAGCAAAGTAAACAGCTCTGTTCTGAATATTCTGTTTGGGCAATAAAAGTTGTTTTCATTTACAAAAGTCTCAAACTATCATAAAGATTTCATTTAAAATAATTTCTAAGTCAGCCATCCATATCAGAAAAGTCAACAGCCGTGACCTCGTCGTTTTGACCGGTTCCTTGATCAAATTAAATTAAAACACATTCTTGAAAGCTTGAAGTTTATCAGAATTTTAAAAGCTTGAGACTTGTAAGTGGAAATAAAGTTCATCAAAACAGAAATCAGACTAAAACTAAAGGTCATTACTTTTTTATGGAAGAGTAAAATGCCATAATCGTCTTGAGGTTTGGTCAAATTTGCTTGTTTCCATCCGGAATGACTTTTTTGTGCATTTGAGTCCTTCAGGTTTGCGTTTTATCGCCATTTTCATTCTTGAGTTTGGCAATTTATTGCGACTTTCGTTCCTCAAATTGGCCCTCGGGGATGAAAATTGCAAGATTTGAAACGTTTTGGATGAAAACGGCACCTCAGGGACGAAAGTCGCAAAAGTGGTCAAACCTCATGGACGAAAATGACATTTTACGCTTTAATGCAATTTGACTGCAAAGAAACTAAAAAGTTCAAATTGTTTAATTGGAATAAACTTAGTTCCTAAAAATTTCAAGAAGAAACTGATACAGCATTAGATATTGGTGCGAATGTTGTCATCCATAACATGTTACGGTTTACAAAAAAACGGTTTTTTTGACCACGGAAGTCAAACAGGAATTGAAAAGATAAATCACATTGACTTACATTCATTGTGGTTAAAAGCTAATGATGTCATTTGAAGTTTAGCCAACTTTATTTTCATCTCAAGAACATGTTCTTGCGATTTCTTCAACGAATCCTCGGAGTCATGCAATTTCGCTTCAACAACCGAACACAGTTCTCCAAGATGTTTACATGAAGACAATCTTTGATGGGCATCAACAAGGTCAACTCGAATGAAATCCATTGACCCGTCAAGTTCTTTGACCTCAGAATCCAAGAAACTAAATAAGAGATCGATTTGCAAAGACTTTGCAACAAACTCCTCCGACACGTCATCAGTAGACATTGCTTCAAAGTCATTTTCCCATGACAAAACATACAATAATAGATTTTCTAAATTTAGTAACTTCTCTGATGCGTATGCCAACTCGAGGTCAACTTTCGTCAAAATCTCCATGGAGACTCCTATTTCTCCTATGTCCTTGGAATCAGAAGTTATACCATCGTGAAACCGTACTAGCTCCGGATTTATCACATTATTGTTACATGTTGAAACAGACTTCATTTTGTATGTAGTTTTCACTAGTAACCCTGTAGAACAAATAAAAAAACTAAGAAAATGGACCAAAAAATTGACCATACAACATAACATGAAAGAGATACGTGATCGACCCGTTGGGTACCATTTATCGATTATGAATGAAGTTAGAGCAATACAAAGAGCTACACTTTGACCTTTGAGGTCAAATTAAATAATCTAAGATCAGCATACTTTCAGCTGTAAAATGTATATAAATTCATTATAAAATCAAGATTATCAGAAACAAAAATCTTATTAATTGCTATTAGACATCATAAATTGATAAACATACTTCAAACTAACATATAATCTCTAAAATTCAAATTATTATGGTTAACCACAATATTAAAACTTAAATTTACCAATTGGAGTAGCAAATTCAAAAAACTGCAGATTAAATTTCAAAAATGGGCATAACATCTAAAGAACAAATTTCCTAATTTTGCCAACAATAAAAAAAATCAAACAAAGAAGTTCAACAATTCCCCCCAAGTTTCAATTTTTCCACATGAAATCATCAAAATAACTCAAGAATTTCAACTAAACCAAACACCCAAGTCAAATCAAGTATAAAAACTCCATCATCATACACAATTCAACAAAAATCAACCAAAACAGATCAAACAGAGTGATGAACAATCGAACATATGAACAGAAACCCACCTGCGGAATTCAGAAATTGCAGTCGGGTCGGGTCGAATTCCGAAAAAAGATTGTGAAATCACGAGTCCCAATCAAATCAACATGGTTGTTGTTGTGTACCTCTAATTCTGCAAAAGGGATCTGCTGCGTATAATTAGGAAATATTGCCAACGTGCGCTTTAAGAACTCGTGAATGGTTTGAAGACTAAAAATAAAAATTGGTCAACTTGTTAGATTGAAGGAGCGTGGTTGGTATAGAATATGGACTAGGGTTGAACTACCGTGGGCCCCACCCCTGTTTCTAGCGAATCGTATTTTGCCACGTCATGGATTATATCATTAGCAAAGTGTATGGCCCCTACTTAACCATTTTGCACTCAACCTACATCAAAATTTCTAGACGGTAGTGGGCGTTAAACTCCTTCCACATCAGCAACTTCCGGGCGCTAAAAACACTAGGAAATTGAAATGGGCGTTAAGGGCGAAGCGTAAGTGGCTTAACAGTTGTGAAAGAGGGAAAGTTGATAACGATGTTAAAAAGATAATGAAAACCCTGCATTTGTAGGGGCGACCCACAACGTTTAGTTTTAAACATTTCTTTTTTGTTTATGTTTAAAAATTAATATACAATATAAAAACTTGACTAAGATTTATCTAAAGATTATCAATAGTTAAGAAAAAATTAGTTTATAAGTAAAACTAGAACATAGGAAATTGGCATCCATGATCCACCTAAAGTTTAAAGTGATTTATTAGGTATTGCATGATACATGATGGGGGTTTACACTTTACACTTTGGCCCTACTAGACAAACTTTAGTGCAAAGTGCAATTATATTCGAGAAACTGCCTTTTTGGTTTTTATAGTTGTTTATTATAAGCTTTAGGTACTATTCAATATTTTTTAATTTACCAAAAGTGAAGTTATTAAAAAATGATTTTCTTTTGCGGGTTTCTATTAATAGTTTCAAAAGGATGTTGTGTTGATTATATTTCCAAAAATATTTTAGGGAAACGAGTGGTTGGGGTATACAGAATTGGTTTTTCTGTTATTCAAATTAGGTACTTAGGATTCGGGTTTGAATTGGTCTCTACTCATAAGCAAAACAAAAATGCCAAATTATGTTCTATTGGAATTTGTGTTTGTCAGGATTCAATTACATTTTTAACATCTTAAATCACATAAATTCGTTTTGGCAGGGTTCGAACCATTGACTTTAAGTAGAGTAACAGTTTATCTCCAATAGTTTTGATAATTAAACAATTGGACCCAACCACCCACCCATGATTCAAATACTATACCCCTAGTTCTCGAGACCTGCATCAAGAAAAAACAATTGATCATAATCATACATACGGGATAAACACGATTAAACACAGATAAAATTATGCTAAAGTTGATGGGGTTATAGAATTTGATTTATTAATCACGATTATTGAAAGGCATATGTTAAAATATGATTTACTGACCTTTAACACAATTATTTGTTCTTGGATCATGTACAAGACATAATTGTCATATCAAATATACGTGAGAAGGAGAGAGTGACAAGTGTTATTGATGGGAATGGTAATTTAGTTTTTTCTCAAGTGAACTAGTTTCCTTCTTGATTTTCAAATAACTATAACTTTCTCATACATTTAAAAAAAATATATTGTTATTAACGAACATTTCATTCTCCTTAATATGAGCATCATATTGCTATACTTTTCTTAAAAAAAATTTACAAGATTTAAATACCTATTATATGATTACGTGATTTTAAATACCTAGTGCTCATTACGTGATTTTGAATACCCAGTACATGACTACGTAGTTTTTGAATACTTATTACGTGATTACACATTCAACATAAATCATTACACATTTAATATAAATCCATTACGTTATTACACATTCAATAATAAGAACTTGATTGTTTATGCTTTATTACGTGATTAAATCTCTAGTATGCGGCATTATATGGTTATTATAGGTTGATTTGGCTAATGTTTTCTATATAATTTATCTTTAATACATAATTATCCATGAAATATTAGGTATTCCATATGAAATATTATGTATTACATATTTTGTTTTTACGTAATTACGTAATCATTAAGTGAAGTTTCACAAAAATACTATAATGAAATTACGTAATAATGAAATAGGTATTAAAAATCGCGTAGTCATGTAATAATATTCAACTGTTGTTACGTAACTACGGAAACACTTAATGGGGTTTCACATATAAAACTATAATGAAATCATGTAATCAAGTAACGGGTATTCAGAATCTTGTAATTTTTTTAAGAAACTATACTAATAGACTGCTCGAATAAAGAGAATGAAATGCTCGTTAATACAATGTATTTTTTTATAAAAAAATATTAACGTATGAAAAATTTATAGTCGTTTGAAAATCAAGGGAAGTAGGTTATTGAGCCAACAATATTGGATATTCCTGTTTTGCTCTTTTCCCCACCTGTTTTCATTGTTTTTGGTTACGTGTATTTCAAAATTGAGAACCACTTAATCTCAATAATTGATCTTGCAAATCAAGGGCCAAACTCCTCTCCTACATTTCGTACGTTTCATTCCTCTTGTAGAATAACCTTTCTTTAATTATTTTGGATGTGTAACTTAGGGGCGAGCCTAAAACTTGGCTCAAAAGCCCTTATGTTAAATCCCTAAAAAACCAGAGGCCCAGACAAAATTTATTTAATATATAAAGCAACAACACATTATCATATCTAAAATTTCAAATAAATGATGTAGTCTATGACCCCACGTCGCATTCTCCGAGCCCGATCCTTGATTTCTTAACTTCCTGACTTCTCGGTTGTCGAAATTGAGTCTACTCTAGCCTTAGACTCCCGCTCTTTGTCTTATTGTGCTTGCCATCGACGTCTTTATCTCGTTGTTCTTTATATGTTTTAACTAATTGCAGTTTATGTATGTCGCAAGTGGGATATTGACAAAATTGGGTGTATAGGCAATTGTATTTCATCCGTATCTTAATGACGTATGATAAAAAAAAAAAAAAAAAAAAAGCGAAGTATGTTGACACATGGATATATGAGCTATCATGCAATATGAAAAATGATTCAAGTTTGGATGAAAGCACGGTTGAACAATGGACCAAACAGTGGAAATATATCTTACACTTTCTATTGTGACAGATGATGCAACCACTTACTTATTAAAGATTTTTATTATTTTTATATTCTTAAAATCTTATTTCCATATCATTTTCACTCTATCTCTATATATAGATATAGAGAGAGATAGAGGGAATGAGTTAATATTAACTCCCCTTTTTATTTGGAACAGGTCGTATGTGTTTGCTATTTTGTCATTGCATGTTGTATTGATGTGAATATTAAGTTGTTTATTAGTTGTTGATATTGATCCTCCATTTCTTACAAAACTATTACAGAATAATATGTCAATTAATTATCAGAAGTGCTAATCTAATAACCATTTAATGAAAAAGAGTTAAATGCTTGGTTGGTCTCTGTGGTTTGCAAATCTTGCAGACTTGGTCCCAGTGGTTCACTAATTACACACTTGGTCCCAGTAGTTTCAAATTTTGCACTCGGGTGGTCCTTACCACTAACCTTTGTTAGATTTCTCAGTTAAGTATATGCAAAATTACTATATTACCCTTGAAATAATAAAAATAAAAAAATATAAACTGGCCGGCCACCACCACTTAGGTGGCGGCGCACGGGGTGCGGCGGCGTGTACCAGACGCGGAGAGAGAGAGAGACCGACATCTCTCTGTAGCAGCAGCAGTGGCCGCGTTTAGCAGCGACGGCGGCCGCATCTCGTGGCAGAGGTGGAGGCGGTGGCCCCGTTTAGCGGCGACTCTAGACTCGCCGGTGTCGACCAGCGGCGACACGTTGATTCTGCTAGATTACATGCTACATGCCCTTTGGTTTTGTAAATTAGTTTGGGGCTAATGTTATCGATTTTGTTGTGAAGGTTGATCTGGTTGGAGGATATTATGATGCTGGGGACAATGTGAAGTTTGGGCTTCCGATGGCGTTCACGGTCACGATGATGTCGTGGAGTATCTTAGAGGCTCGCAAATGGCGTCGAGCGGCAAGCTCGGTCACGCCATGGATGCTGTTAAGTGGGGGACTGATTACCTCATCAAAGCTCATCCTGAACCTCATGTTTTATATGGAGAAGTAAATGTTTCCCTAATTTCGATTAAACAAAGGGCATGTAGCAGGTAATCTAGCAGAATCAACGTGTCGCCGCTGGTCGACACCGGCGAGTCTAGAGTCGCCGCTAAACGGGGCCACCGCCTCCACCTCTGCCACGAGATGCGGCCGCCGTCGCCGCTGCTACAGAGAGATGTCGGTCTCTCTCTCTCTCCGCGTCTGGTACACGACGCCGCACGCCGTGCGCCGCCACCTAAGTGGTGGTGGCCGGCCAGTTTATATTTTTTATTTTTATTATTTCAAGGGTAATATAGTAATTTTGCATATACTTAACTGAGAAATCTAACAAAGGTTAGTAGTAAGGACCACCCGAGTGCAAAATTTGAAACTACTGGGACCAAGTGTGTAATTAATGAACCACTGGGACCAAATCTGTAAGATTTGCAAACCACATGGACCAACCAAGCATTTAACTCTTAAATTTAAATATCCCTTTAAACCTCTTAATAGATGCAACCGCTAGTAACTTAGCTTTTATGATTCTTAGATGTGATTGATAGTGTTAGCAATCACTTAAACAACTTTATTTAAATGACCAAATATGTACTTTAGTATTTTTTAATGTTAATGTTAATATTTCAGGGGGAAAATATAACTATACCTTAAGTCTATTAATAAAATATACTATCATGTCCGATTGCGTACGTTAGCAACAAAGAGAATCATAAACGGACAAAAGTCAATGCACCAACTCCGACGGCCCATCGCTGCATTAAGCATTATCCCCAAAAGATTCCAAACAAGCTGGTTTGCTTTTGCTGTATGTATATATTTCCTTTTAAACCCATGTACATATATAACATGTGTATTTTCACCCTTAAACTTTTTCATACTTCTTTGCATAAAACAATTTTGGCTTTGGTAAAGCATGAGAAAAATACAAATATGACACCAACTAACTACTGGTCCATACCCAGTTAGTGGTGAAGTTTAAGATTTCCAACTTGGGGGCGATAGATACCGATCCTAAAAATTTATATAAAATAGGGGGGTCGAAAATGTATATACCAAAAAATTTATATACGAAAACTACACTCTCCACTACTGAGCGAAAAGTTTGGGAGGGTCGGTCGGTCCCTCCCGCCCCTTAAAAGGTTCGCCCATGTTAACCCAGTGGTAGAGCTAACTTAAAAATTTAATGACATCCCAATTTTTTTTTTGGATAAGAGGTATCATTTGTATAAAACCGGAATTTTTATTTTTTTACACTACGAAAATGATACGAAGACGTGATTGAGGGGTAGCTCGTGCTACCCTTTTTAATACACTAGCTCCGCCCCTGTCCATACCTATGATTGTATATTATGTTTATAGGAAATGAGAAATAGGAAAACATATATAAATAAATTCTATATTAGTATTGTTTTAAAGTTATTGTTTATAAATAAAAAGAAAAGAGAAGGAGCAGTTGGGTCGTTAAGGAAAACGTGTGAACCCGTATTTTTGTGAGTTTTAATACTAAGGTAGCGTTTGTTTTGTGAAATGTAATAAAATTGGAATCGGAATTGACATATGAATTTAAATATGATTGAAATTTAGATGCATACATATAGAATCTGGATGTAATTGAAATGTAGATTTTGTTCTTTATGTTATTATTCAAATCTAATTAATTTTTGAAACGAACAACATAACATTATAAACTATCTAAAATTATAAACTTTGGATTTTCTATTTTTTTTTTATTTAAATAAGCTAATAAACAAAATTTCTAGTTAAAGTTATAAACTTTGGATTTTCTTTTTAACATGTTTCTTTATATCCTTATATATGCTATATATAAAAAAAAGATTAATCAGACGATCATTCCCTATTATTGGAAAAATGTTTATATTATATGAAAAAGTAATTTTCATTTAGCAATTGATCCAGACAAGAAAAATGAATTAAAAGGTCTTATATTTGTATTTGATATATAGATGGGCATAATAACCGGTTCCAAACCCGACCCGGTAGAATCTACCCGGAACCAGTTCCAGTTCTAACCCGGTGTTTAGAGGAACCGGTTCCGGGTTCAAAATACCCGACAGTTCCTACCCGGTTTCACATTTTAGGATTTTAAATGGGTCGTACCCGGTTCCTTACCCGTACCCGGTTCCTACCCGTACCCGGTTCCTACCTGTACCCGGTTCCTATCCCTACCCGGTTCCTACCCATACCCGGTTCTAATCAATACCCGCGTATATGTTACCGTTGGAATCGATTCATTACTACTTATAACCGGTTACATTATTAAACGAAACTTAAAAACTTAAAACAAGCTAAAGATAACTAAACCGGTTACATAAACCAAGCTAAACATTCGAAGACCCGGTGCCGGAAGCTTCACCCGTTTCATTTTTCTTAGCCTTTGTCACAGACAATGGCTTTCGGTGTGTTTCTTTAGAGTGGAGTTAGCCGTCGCCTTCATAAACTTCCCACATGCTTTGCACCTAGCCATCTCGTGGCTATCGGACATCAAACAAAGATCAAAATGCCTCCAAATTGAAGGGTTTCTTTTTGTTTCTAACACCATCACAACTTCATCGTTACTAGCCATTTGATCTTTGAAAATATGGATTGAAATGTGTTAGGAGAATATGAAAGTGGATGAATGAAAGATAATGAATAATATGGGGTATTTATACAAAAAAATACCGATTTTAATATTCAAAATCGGTTCCAGGCGAAACCGCAGTACCCGAAACCGGTTCCAGGCGGTTCTAGTTTTAGCGACAAATACCCGGGTACGAACTGGAACCGGTTCACAAAGGACCTGGTTCCATTCATCAAAGACAGGAACCGGGTACGGGTAGGAACCGGTTCCGGGTATTTAAAATACCCGATTATGCCCATCTCTAATTTGATATCCTTGTCGGTCAAACTCACAAATCTTGAATGTTTGAATGTTTTTGGGCTCAGGTTTGGATTTGGGCTTTTGGATTGGGAGATTTACCAGCCCAATTAAAATCCTTTTTCTATATATTGAACCGGTTTTACTTCTACCAAAAACACCAAGTCATACAAATATCTTTTGTTAAATAATATAATCATGTATAAACCGGAAATCACTAACCATGCACGCAAAGTGTTTGATCAATTTCCTCAACCAACTTTTTTTTTTCTTTCAAATGGAACATATTTTCAGCTTATTGGAAATTTGAGAACCTACTGTAAATGGTAAAAGGAAAAAGGTCTTTGATAGGTATAAATGTTTGCGGATGCGGGTAGCCCATTGATACAAACGTAAGCAAAATCAGGTGTTGTAGATGATGCAAGACAAGTGTTTGATGAATTGTGTGAATGACATGTGGCATGACTGAAGTGGTTATCTTCGTTATGTATAATACAAGCCAAGTGATTAGGACTCATTCTCCAAGAAAAGGGTTAAAAAAATTAACGAGTCAATTTAAATCTAATCAAGTAATACAATGGGTCAAAATTGGCCACTTTTATAAAACTCGCTAACTTAAAAAGGGTACAAATAGGCAAGCACAACCAACAACCATTGTCAGCTGCCACCGCATAACTTAATTGGAACCCGTTTTGGTCTGACCCAAGATACATTTATAAAGAAGAAAAATATTATTCATTCCAGATTTACGTTTGCCTCGTCCCATGATATTGATTTCCTACCCACACGAATGGTCGAATGTAAACCATGTCCGTATAGAAGTAACCGAAACAGATGTGGGGAAGGGGACACAACAGTATCAAAGACATCACTCATGAACAACTTTTCTATATTATCAATCAAAGATGGAAATTACAGACTCCATGTATTCAAAACAACTCTCTGTTACCTCTATTCTATCTATCTATCACCATATATATATATATATATATTATAAGTAAACTAGAGTCAATATCACAAATATTATATCATGTTTGGAAAAGAGATACCAACAAAACTTATCATCCATAATATCCACATTATATCATCATCCATTTAATTCACCAAGTCTAACACAGGAAACTGTCTAATTTCAACAAGAACTTGATAAGCCATCAAGCCGCGTTCTTCACATCGGGTCTCTCCACTGGTACAATGGCAAAGCATAACTTTCGGTTTCTACGAAACGCCCATACTTGAATCATCGTGTCTTTCTTCAAATCCTCATTATCAGCCACAAAGTTGTTCCAGTTTGTCTTCAACACATAGTTGTCCGTGCTTTCCTGATGCCACTTCTTCAACCACAGCGGTCGCTCATACATTCGCAGCTTCTAATCCACAACTCTAACCTCGATACCATCTTTACTTTCATCAATCATTCTTAATTCCTCATTCGTCAACAACTCACGTGGTTGTGTTTTAAGTTGCAAAACCGGCATGTTTAACCTGCTTTGATCTTTTCTCATATCGCTTTCATACGAGACTTTCTGGATCACCAGCTTCATGTCTAAACCACCCATCTCACCCGTGATGAACCGCTTCAACTCAACGATTGATTCGTTGTTCACCACCGGCAGACTCTCCTTCTTCTTTGGCATCTTCCTCTTCTTTTTGTTGTTACTGTCCTCCTCCATCAACAAACATAATTTTGTAAGATTAAATATATTATTTATAATATTTAATCATGTAGCCATTATAATCATTTATATTATATTAGATCAAAATATATTAATCCTATTATATAATTAGTTGGTAATTGTTGATGGACCATATTACTCTTATTAACTAATTAGGGTTTCCTTTTGGGTGTATATAAGGAGATGATTAGAGAGGCTTAGGGTTAGACACTTACAACAACATCACCAAAGCCGCCGCCCACCTCTCTCTCCATAACCTAAACCGAACTCCACCCTAGTTCGGTTCTTACCATCATAATCTTACACCCTAAGGAGGAACCAGATCATACTGACAAATATGTCGAACCCCATGGCTGCGTCTCTGACTGGATTCTCTGCTTGCCTATCTGCCGTCACAGGTATTTCTTTATGTTTTCCATTATGTTTAAAACAGAACTGATCAACATGTGGTATCAGAGCATATGTTGATAAATCAATTCTGTTTTTGAATCCATTATTCTTGGATTATAAAAATCTGGAAAACAGAATTTTGAAAAACCTAATAATAATCCGAAATCACATAACCTGTGAATTAATATTTCGGATCTGATGTTATAATGACTAATTACTGTTCCGAAATCAAATGGTTGTTTTACTGTTCCGAAATCATCACAATGAACTCAAAAACCCAGATTTCGGATTCAATATTTAAGTTTATGTTTTTAGGGTTCATCATTTGTTCTTAAGAAATTCGGAAAAATCTTATATCTTGGAGTTAAATGCGGATTATTAAGTGTTTTCCCAGTTTTGATCTATTTTTCATTTAATTAAATTTTCGAAATCTGTTATAAATTAAACGGATATATTTGTCTTATAAAATTATGCTATTTTGTCATTTTTCTTAGGGCAAAATAGTCATTTCTTTTTTATTTTATTTAAAGCTTTTATAAATAAAATTAAAAAATAAATAACTAAAATGCCCTTGCTATTTAATATAATATACAAACTAGTGGGACCCACTAGCATAAGATTTCATCTCACATTTTCGACCACACCCAGCTCTTCTCAGGCGAGCGGTCTTACCGGCGACGACGCAAACTACACTAAATAAGAACCATCAGCAAATTAGGTGTTTACCATAAGCAAATTACCCAAAATAAAAACCACCTGGGTTTCTTTTTCCCTATGAGACACATCCACTCAGCCTCCAATTCATCAGCGATAGCAATGCTGTTTATCATCTTAGAAAAAGTAATATGTAACTTTGTCTACGAAATGGTCTTACTAGAGTTTGCGTTTCCCACAAAGAGAACTCATAAACAAACTAACCAAACCACATTAACGACAACACCACCAACAAAAACAAAATAAAATGTCTATGTACGAACCCTTAAAAACTTCAATAAAAATTGGCTAAATGGCATAAAAGAGAGAAACGATTATTGGGATGTGCATAGAGTTCAATCAATGATGGTGTAATATCAAACTCAACAGATGATGATAAAAAAGTCAACTAAAATTGGGGTTTTTGAAATGGGTACTGGCTGTGTGAAAGTGAGGGGTAAATTGGGAATTGATGGTGCGATTATGAGAAAGAGGAAGAGTGGGTGAGAGTGTACCTTGTATTGAAGATCGGCAACGGGTTTGCATCGTTGGAGAAGAGGACGCCATTGATTTCTCGTTGGCGAAGCTTTGGAGAATGTCCAGAGATTTCAGCTGGTGAAATATGTTTTTAGAATTTATGGAAACAGTGGGCGGCGGAGTGATCGTAGATGGTGGATGTGCGGCGACGGAGTGATCAGAGATGGTGGATGTATGGCGGCGAAGAGGGAGGCACGGTGTGGACTGACGGTGTGCTGGGGAATCGATGATACACTGTAGGATGAAGCTTTGATATGTTTTTTTTCTAAATGTGGGCCCCACTTATTTTAAGTTTGAGTTTAAAATAAAATAGAAATGACCATTTTGCCCATGAGGAAAAAGACAAAATAGCAGGATTTTATAACGAGTAAATTGCACAAAACATCCTTTATGTTTCCTTAAACTTGCAGGTTCCAGCCTTAATGTTTAAAAGTTGCTAAAAACAGCCTTTATGTTTATTTTTGTTGCGGGTTCAATCCTTTACAGCTAACCACGTTATTTTCTTCAGTTAAGTTCCCTCATATGCATAACATTTGAGGGTATATTCGTCATTTTGGTTGATCTTTCACCCACTTCAATTATAAAAAAAAAGAATATTTAAGTTTTAACCTAGTTTAAACAAAGTTTGGTAAAACGTACGCGACTACAGAGGAGCAGGATTACCGTTTGATAGTGTTTAAGTCTAACTTCGGCGTCCTAAGCGTCACCAGTTGCTGGATCCGACTACTGAACACGGTGTTACGAAGTTCTCTGATTTGACGGCATCGGAGTTCCGTGAGAGGTATCTAGGGTTGAAGAGTCGTTTTTCGTTTCCGTCTGATGCGAATAAGGCGCCGATTCTTCCAACTGATGATAATCCTGAAGAGTTTGATTGGCACGATCAAAATCTGTGCTAATCTTTACAGCTTAGTGGGCTAGCTTAACAAGATTCTTATCTTAATTCCGGGTTCGCCGGAATCCGGCGAAGTCGTCGGAGAAGAAGACAGGAAAAGAGGGTGTTTGGTTTTTAAAAGTTTGGTTTTATTGCACATTAGTCCTGCGGTTAGAATTTTTTAAAATAGGTTAAACCTTAAATATTCTTTTTTCTTATAATTGACGTGGGTGGAAGATCAACCAAAATGGCGAATATACCCTCACATGTTATGCATGTGAGGGAACTTAACTGAAGAAAATAACGTGGTTAGCTGTAAATGATTGAACCCGCAACAAAAATAAACTTAAAGGCTGTTTTTAGCAACTTTTAAACATTAAGCCTGGAACCTGCAAGTTTGAGAAAACATAAAGGATGTTTTGTGCAATTTACTCTTTTATAACACAAATATGACCTGATTTGACTTTTGGACTAAAATGGCAATAAAATTGAAACCATAGGGACCCAGATGCAAAAAGTTTGAGTTTTGGACTAAAGTGGCAAAAGTGACCAAACTTCAAGGACCAAAATGGCAGTTTACTCTTTTTTTTAAAATCTATGGTAGTGCATTGTTTTAATTGGTTGGCTCGATGTAATTTTTATTCGTGTCAGGCTGCTGCCTGACACACGTTCATTTGTCCTGAAAATTTACAATTTTGATCTCAGTTTAAAATTATAGTTTTTCCATCGTTTTTGATTTTTAAGCAAAAGTATGATAGTGTTTTATTTTAATTGATTGACTCAATTTAATTTTTTAAGATTGTGTTATGCGTAGTATGTACAGATAACCGAAGTACAGACGTATATGTTATAAGAGAGAAATATTCGCCGCTAAAGATTTCATTGCAATAGGCCAGTTTTTTGTAGTGGGCCATGGCCCTCATTATGAACAAAAATAAATACATGTATACGTGTTAACATCAAACTAAGAAATATTCGATTTAACATCTCGCAACGCGGGCGGACATGTCTGTAATTTTTATTCGTCTAGGCATGCTTGGCACGTGCTCATTTGTCTTTAAAAATTACAATTTTGCTCCCAGTTTATAATTATAGTCTTTCCATCGTTTTTAATTTTGTTAGCAAAAGTATAGTAGTCTTTTGTTACCCTACAACGCGGGCGGGACAAAAACTAGTTATGAACAAAATGATGAGAATTGCCTATTTGTGCACTTTATTGTTAAAGGTTGATCTCTAACCTACAAAGAATTTCGCATTCAAATTATTTATTAGTTATTTTAACTAGATTTTGAATTCCAAACCTTTTTAAAACCAAAGTATTATATGTATCAGTTTAGGGTGTTCAAAGACCAATCCAAACCCGAACTAGAATCCGCCCAGCCGTAACCCCCAATTTTTTGAGGCTTGATAGTGAGTTTTGGTAGGAAAATGGTCCCAAACTTTTTTTATCATGCAAATAGTTTTGACACAACAATAACAATGTTAACATACAATATAATACACAATCCAAGTTTAATATTCTAAAACATCTGTGTCAAGTTCACACAATATAACCAATGTAAATCACCAAATTAAATGATCAAGAAATTATCTAAACGTTCGAATAAAAGACATGAATGGTAAATAAACGTAAACATAATGCATGCATCCTCAAGAGTCAGAAATCGAAGACTTCAACAAGCGGTTGGTTCCTCCACACAAACAACAGCAAAACACAGCGTCTGATCCGATCCACGAAACGACCACACTTGCACATTCGAGTCTCTCTTCAAATGCAACTTATTCGCCGACCAAAACCTATACCAGTTAGTCGTCAACACATAGTTTTCAGTAGATTCCATGGGCCACCACCTCAAATTCATGGGATCCTTGTAGACCTCCAACGTTGGCCCCAACAACGGAACCTCAATCTGGTTTCCTTTACCTTTCTCAAGATGATCCTTCTCATCCTGCGTCAAGAACTCATTGGTCTGCAGTTGGTTATGCGGCATGTTCAATCTGTTTAACTCCTTCCGAGTATCCGAATCAAACAACCTCTTCTCTATCACAACTCTCACGTCCCTACCCTTCATCTCATTCACAATAAACTCTTTCAACCGCTCCGTTATCTCGTTCACCACCACCGCCTTCTTTGGACGGAGCTCCTCCCCCTTCTTTGGTACTTTTCTTTTCTTACTCCCGGGTGCACGGACGCTGTTTTTGCTGTTGTTGTTGTTTTTTCTCTTTGACCGTGCACACGTGGATTTAGGGTTTGACTTGTTTGTTTCTTGTCGCAACTCCTTGTCACGAAAGAATCTTAACTTCACGTTCGCAAGTTCTTCGATCTTTCGCAGGTAAACACTGTCTTCTGTCGTCAATCTTTTCGGGTTACGTGATCTGATCATGGGTGACATGATCACAACTGCATCCACCATGAGTTCTTGTTGGGTTTGTGAATGCGGGAGATTGAGCGAAGGTTTGATTAATTTTGTGGGTATGGAATAAGTTGAGAATATGGATGGGTACTTATAATAGCGAATCGTATTTGTTACGAAAAATCTGGGTCCGTACGATATAGATTTGCATAAGAATAATATTGAAAGGAATTTTAGGAGTACAATTAATGAGGTTAACGATAATATCTAAGTTTGGGATCTCTTTTCATATATTCGGTATTTTTTAAATATACAATATTTATTTAATGATCGGTACAACTTTTTGTTGTGATTGTGTCACGCGAATAATTTACGATAGATTAGGAAGAATAGGGTTTCCGTACAAATACCAAGATAATTATACAACCAGGGAGAATAGGGTTTTCTTACAAATACAAGAGAATTATACAACTAAAATTTGGTCATGGTACAGCCTTTGGTCAAAGCAAATATATTACACACCATATTTGGAAAGATAAAACACCATTTGAAAAAAATAAACCCATTTCAACCCACTTAAAATTATTTTTTTAATTTTTTATATAACAATACTTACTAAAAATAAACATATGCTAAGTTTTATAGTACGTGTAACTTTAAAAATATATATATATTAACATATGAAAAAGTTAATAATATCTTAAAAATAAAAAAGAGTTAATTATATTTTAAAAATAAAGAGGTAATCCATTTCAGACTATACTAGTTATACCCCTTGTTAGTATAACTTTCTATATAATGTTGAACACATATTATAAAAATGTCATTAGTCTAGTTATATCAAATGAATTTTAGTCAAACCCCACCCAAAGAAATTGCTTAGGTTGGGGAGGGGGGGGGGGGGAGTTGCTCATGAAATTTAGTGCAAACGCAGAAATCTTACTGATCTCGCTGATGTTGATGGTTGGAAGGTTTTGATTAAAGGGAAAGGGGAACACTAAGGACTGTAAACGAACCTAACGTTCAACAAATAATTTGTAAACCGTTCATCTAGAAGTTCGTTTATATTCGTTCGTTTAATTAATGAATGAACATTGTTCGATATAATGTTCAGTTGTCGATTAAGATTCAACGTTGCCGTCAAGGTACGACCCAAAAAGTTTCACTTTGGGCAACAAACGTTTAACAGTGTTTTAATCGTTAATCACCGGATCACGAATTAATGTGCGTAATAAAAGAAACGTGTATTTATTTAGAATAATTACGAGAGCCTGATTTAACAAGACAAACTATAACTAATTTGTTAATTACAATAAATGTATATATACGTATGTATTTTTAGTTATTAGATAATTAAAAAGAAAGGAAAAATATAATTGTTATAATTATAAGATAATTATAAAAGAATTGTGATTAGATTAAAACTCTTAAGTATGTTTCAAACTAAAAATATATATCTTTTAATAAAGAATACCAAGTTACGCCATATAATTCTCAACATATATATATTTCTCGTGAGAAACAAGGAACTTTGATCTATCACAATATAAAGAATATATACATTGGTGATTCTCTGTTTTGTGGCTCTCGAAATCAACAGAAGAGAAACACATCCTCACCACATATTAATTATTGCTTTCCAGTCGATTGGTGATTGACCATTCAAGAAGTAGCTCAAGTGCGATTAAGGCGAGTTCAAGCAATCTCTTTTGTTTCTTCGATCACGCATAAAGTAAAGTTTCGAACTTTATTTTTTTAGATTAAGGTTCGGTTTAAAATCGTTTCAAACGAACAAACATGATTTCATGGTCAACGATCATCTAGCGAGATCGTTTGTTGAACCAAGGTGTCTTTCTTGGTAGTCACGATTCTTTATGCAATTTAACCTATTTTGATTGTAATGAGATCACTGATGGAATCGGCTTAGAACCGAACCTCGTGTATATGTTTTCCGCTACGTTCAGTTTGTTTGACAAATTGATAAAAAAATTATTTTCTAAATGGTACACGAAAAATCCAATAGTGGTAAATGACAACCCTTGCCATATACCAATCAGAAATACTCTCATGAAACTTAATCGTGTAACTTATTTAACTGCCACATGCGCAGTGTGCAATTTCCATTGGCAAATAACAACCCTTGCCATACACCAATCTGTAGGGTGTAGTGCCAATAGAAGTGGTGCGATACGCCCACAAGGCGTCATCCAATTTGGTTGACCAATCCTTTCGATCGATTTGCACCGTTTTCTGCAAAATCTATTTTATTTGCCTATTGGACACTTCAACCTGTCCACTGGTCTGTGGATGATATGATGTTTCAATTTGGTGGTCCACGCCGTACTGTTTAAGCAGTTTTCCAAAGTGAAAGTTTTTTAAATGGGATCTCCCATCACTGATGATCACACGGGGAATTCCAAACCTTTAAAATATATTTGATTGGACAAACTTGCAAACAACGAAATGGTCGTTGGTCTTAGTGGCAATTGCTTCGACCCATTTTGAAACATAATCAATTACCACTGGAATATATTACCACACGAATTGGGGAACGGGCCCATGAAATCAATGCCTCGCACATCGAAAACGTCTAACAACCAAAATCGGTTGCATGGGCATCTCGTTACTCTTAGAAATCCCACCCATTTTCTGACAATTCACACAATATTTAGTAAAATCAAAAGCACCTTTAAACAAGGTAGGCCAATAAAGGTCATATTCAAGAACTCGGTGACCCGTCTTTTGACCACTAAAATAGCCACCGCAAGGTAATGCATGAGCGTGTTGTAACACTTCTAAGAACTCTGGCTCTGGGACACATCACCTAATGGTCTGGTCTGCCCCAATCTTGAACAAGTCTGGCTCATCCCATCTGTACTGCTTAACTTGAATCAGGAACTGTTGCTTCCTTGTCTTGTTCCAAGCCTCGGGCACTGTACCTAAAACCAAGTAATTTGCAAAATTCGCATACCATGGGGCAGTGTTAACAGACATAATATATTCGTCCAGGAAATGTTCATTGATCTCAAGGGTGATGTCCTCTACTCCCGAAGGCAGTCGGGATAAGTGGTCAGTTACTACGTTTTCACACCCCTTCTTATCTCTGATTTCCAAGTCAAACTCTTGCAGCAACAGGATCCACCGAATCAACGTCAGTTTGGCATCCTTCTTCTCCTTAGGTATTTCACTGCACTACGCTCAGAGTAGACAATTACTTTACTTCCCTAAATATAACACCGGAATTTGTCTAACGCATAGACAACGGCAAGCAACTCTTTCTCTGTTGTGGTGTAGTTCAATTGTGCATCAGAGAGAGTTTTTCTTGCATAGTAGATAACTACCGGTTTCTTATCTACTCTTTGACCTAGTATCGTCCCGACAGCAAAATCACTTGCATCACACATAATTTAAAAAGGTTTTGTCTAATCGGGTGATTGCAAGATCAGGGCATGTACCAACTGTTCCTTTAACACATTGAAAGCTTTTAAACTTTCATAAATAAACTCAAAGGAAACATCTTTCAACAGTAAGTTACATAAAGGTTTCGTTATGACAATAAAGCCTTTAATAAACCTATGGTAGAACCCGGCGTGTCCTAAAAAGGAATGGACGCCCTGACATTAGTAAGGGGAGGTAATGTTAAAATAACTTTATTTTTTGCCTATCAACCTCAATCCCCTTAATCTACACTAGGCGCCCATCACGATACCCTCCTAAACCATGAAATGGCTCTTCTCCCAATATAAGACCAAATTAGTTTCCAGACGACGTTTTAAGACTTTAGACAATTCATTCAAACATGTGTCAAATGATGACCCCGAGTACCGAAAAATCATCCATAAAAATCTCTAAGGCATCCTCGACCATATCTGAAAGGATACTGATCATGCACCTCTGAAAGGTGGTCGGGACATTGCACAACCCAAATGGCATTCGCCTGAACGCGAAAGTGCCATAAGGGCATGTGAATGTGGTATTTTCTTGGTTATCGGGGTGGATAGCTATCTATTATACCCCGAATATACATCTAAAAAGAAGTAATACTTCTGAACTGAGAGTTTCTCTACAATCTGATTGATAAAAGGCAAAGAAAAGTGATCCTTTGAAGTATATTCAATACATCACACGCCACCCGGTTACCAATCGGGTGGCTATCTGCTCGCCATTCTCACTTTAGACGATTTGAATGCCTGCTTTCTTAGGCACCATTTGTGTGGACTTACCCACACATTGTCCATAATGGTATAGATGATCCTAGCATCCAGCCACTTGATCACCTCCTTCTTCACGCGATTTAACCGTCTCTGTGTGTCCCGCTGGGCTTCGCATCTGCATCAATAATAATTTTGTGCATAATAATGGAAGTACTAATACCTTTTAGATCTGGAGTGTCCATCCAATGGCTGCACGGTGATCTCTCAGCACCATCAATAGTGCTATCTCTTGCTCCTCTTCCAGATAGCTGCGATAAGAACCGGGAGAGTCTGGTCCTCTCCCAGAATTGCATATTTTAGGTGTTGTGGCAGCTCTTTCAACTCCAACTTTGGTGGGAACAGATCAGTGATGGTTTTAATCATGATGAGATTTCAGCTGGAAGACTCTCCGTCTGGTGAGTCCATGGAGGCCTTCCATCTCGAACTGCCATCGCTTCCAAGCTTTTTACTTCCTCTACCAACTCATGTTATGTTCCTGTTCAAACCTGTCGTAAACAAAACAAACCTCGATGGCTTCATCCTCAAGATGAGGATGGGACCCATCATTAATATCTGCCATGAAACGTTCATCATTTATTAAAAGTCGGTAACGTTAGAAAATACATTCAGACGGATCATTTGTTGACGGCTCACTTTTAAAGATGATTAAAAAGTAACAAAAATGATATGAATACTAAAATTAAAATAACATCTATTATTTTGTAAAATTTATAACATTGAAATCTTTTTTGATGAAGCTATGTTTTATAAAAAAAATGATATAAAACGGCACTTAAAGGTTGAAAGATTACTATTTACAACCTGTTGGACCCTGTTTAGAAATGATGGTCATCATTGATTTTATAAAAAAAATAATAATTATAAAATATGTATGTATTTATTGATTAGATGAAGAAAACATTTTTTAAATATTGCTTATAGAAGTATAGATGGTTGTTGGCAAAGAAATACAATGCATCAGAAGAGTGACCGTATGGGGCAGACAGTACACCCAGTAATAGGCCCATACACAACATTGGCCGGTGGTCCATGGTATTGGTACGACAGACAGACAGACAATACCTCATTCCACCTTATCAATTACGTGTCAAGATCCCAATTGACCATCTTTTGTTGTACTCTACCCTTGCATTCTCAATTTTATTTTTCTTTTACACTAACCTAAATAAATATCATTTGTAACGAAACTTTAAGGTAATGTTCGTTTCATTAAATAATATGTTTGATTGATATAATTATTAATTTAATTTAAATGTAAAGTTACATAATTACCTTGTATTCAAAAAGAAGAAGATAAATAAGGCGATTTAAATTCAGTTTCAGTTTCTTCTTTTATTGAAACAAACACTATAAAGAATGTAATCTATATTCCAATTTCATTCAAAATACATTTTGTTGAAACAAACAATATAAAGAATGTAATCTACATTCCAATTTCATTCAAAATCAATTTAATTCTCTGAAGTGAACATTACCTAAGGATGCATTTGGTTCGCAAAAATTAATGAAATTGAAATCTGAATTCAGAGGTTAGGTTCCTTTTTGCTTTTTTTTTTTTTTCGGTCTTCTTCTCATTCTTCTTTGGCACCTATGGTAGAGATCAGAGGTATTTGGCCCCAAAAAGGGATTGCGGTTTTAGATCCTCGAAATTTTTTTATTAATTCTCTTATTCCTCTTTCATCCGAAGCTGTCGTAACTTGAGCTTATCATGCTATACTCGCATAGAAGGAAAAACTAGCAGTTTACGCTTTAGTAGCTACCGTTTCACCAGCTCTAGTATTCAAGGAATGAAATATTGTCAAGCGCCCTCCACAATTTCGGATAGTATTTATATTTCTACATTTTCCTTAGCAATTGACTTTCATGGTTTTTATGTGATTTACTACTATTCCATGCTAGGGTGAGAATATTACTAAAATGGCTAAGCGGTGACAGTCGATTTTATACAATCGAAAGTGAGAAAGATGTGAAGACGCTTTAACTTTTTTTAAATTATTATTGAACAATTTATTTGATTTAGCCTTAAAAAGTATACATCTTTTTGTTTTCCTATTTTATTTATTTAGCACTTTACTTACTCATGGTTCGATCATCTACCAATTGGAAAAAAAGTATTCACTTTATATTAGCAATAAAAACAAACTATTTTATGATCCTTCAGTAAAAAGTTTAGTTATGTCCCTGTCACTGCTCAACGCTACATAAGAAATCAAGAAAAGTAATCCACCTTGGTAAAAAAATTATTTAAAGATATTACGATTTGACGTTTCAACTATTTGATAAGTCTTTATTGCCAGTTTAATTATTAATTTGATAAGGGCACTCGGAGCCGACGACTCCCTCAACATTGCGTCGGGTGGTCGTCTGCGTCGAGGGAGTCCCCCTACGGACGATGGAGACGGGCCTAGAGTTTCAAAATTAATCCATTTCCATAACCAAAAAAGCCTGCAACAACTTCTCAAACTTTCCCAAAACCCCCTTCTAACAATCACCAAATTCTGTTTCCGGCGGAGGTTCCGGCTAGCCGCCACCGAAGCTCCGCCGCAGATCAAGACCCTGTTTGACCAGTACTCTGAAAACGGCATCATGAGTGTAGATCATCTTCAACGGTTTCTTGTTGAGGTGCAGAAGCAGATCAAGACCCTGTTTGACCGCCACCGAAGCTCCGCCGCAGATCAAGACCCTGTTGAGGTGCAGAAGCAGGAGAAGTATTGCTATTGTTATGGTTTTGTTTTAATTTCTAAGTTGAAGAAGACCGAGAAAGAGATGTAGAGAGAGGGAGGGGTTGTGGTGGTCAGGTGGTGGTGGCTGGTTGTAGAGACCGGATCTTAGCTGAAATTTGCCAAAATTAAAAAGAAAAATAAAAAAACTAGGTGGGGTCGGTCGTCACCCATTTCCAAGCTTTCATCCCTGGAGGGAGTCCTCCAAGGTCTCTGACGCGTTTGCTGACATGGGGGTCATCCTAGAGAAAGACCCGTCACCCACACCGATTAACCTAAGTAACATAATTCAAACAAACAATTTTATGCATAATTAATTTGAGAAACCTGTACGATCCTATTTGTTGGCTTAGCAACTTCAACTATAAACGAATCCATGGCCTCTGACTTAGTACTTTCACTCAAATTAAGACATTGAATTTAGGGTGTAGGAAATTTTGGACAATCAGTTATTCAAATATTAAAAGATGAAAAAGTAAGAAATACGAATAATAGGTATAACAAAAAGATCAAATCCTAACAACATATGAATACGCGACATTTCATATCCAACCCAAGCTGTATGAATTCGTCACAAAAACTACATGTGAGAATGACACACTGAGAAAAAGTTGATACGTTAACAGAATCAAATATGTAAGTAAAAGTGAATACATGACTATAAAATTTATACATTGGCCCCTTAACCCTTTCACTTTGGGCCGCTTGGATACCAACCAATGGTCCTATGGTGGTGGAGGTGGATCCAACAATTGTTGATGTGGTTGCTAGCAAGAATAGCTATTTCTAAAATAAGAGTGAATTACAATCGGTTTATGACATAAAAGAATTGATTTACTAGATTATCAATGCAAACTATAACATTTGCTAATAAAGAAACAAAAACAAAAAAACTGTTTGTAAAAAATTAATAAAACCAAAACGGTGAACGAGTTTTAAAAACTGTTTTAAGCTTATCGGAACACCGTTCACAAAATAAAGAAAAATACATTTTTGTTAATTTCCATTACAACTTACATACGGTAAATGAAACAAAGTATGGAACAAACACATACTACTGAAATTTTATACAGATTTCAGACCACCCCAGGTGAACCCGTTTGTTTCTCAGTGTACAACAGCCTAACAAATTGTACTGTCGGGATTAGCTGAACATCAAAACGCCACATTACGCCATCGCCCTCGTCCTGGGCGCGTGTACGCATCGGGTGCCTCGCACCTTCCTGGTTGTCACTAGGTGTGACTTGTCAAATGAGAATACATTCTTGTAGGGAATTCTAAATAAATCAACAAAAATTTTTCCTATCCATCTACGTGAAAGAAACACAATTTCTTACACATTACTATTCAAACACACAAACTTAATGCTCAATATCTTTGTTCATCTCTTGGATTAATTATTAAATAATTATTATATTAATCAATGATATAATATTATTTATAATATTTCCAACACGACCCTCCCGGTTTGGCAGGCTTTTACATGATGACACAAAGTAGTAATGCTTTATTCTGCGCCTCAAATCGGATTTGATTGAAACTTTATTTTGTCTATTAGTTTAAGCCATGTAAGTTAAGATATGTCTCATCTGCTCATTGACGACCATGTAATGTGGGTATGCCCACCCTCATTTTATAGTCACTATTCCTAATTATACAGGAACAAAAATCCAACGTAAAAATGACACTTTTGTTTGTAAATCGATATGATTAAAGGATGATAATAAGAAACAAAATAAATGGCTTCGATTTTGATAAGATCTAATTTGGTGTTTTGTCACAAACAATTTTGTTTTTATGTAAATACAAAAAGATTTATTTATTTTCTCCTGACATCTATGTTATCTTACAATTACAAGCAAACAAAATATATGTTGTTGCTTTCAATAACAAACTAATCTGGTTTGTATATGATGTTAACATAACTCGTATGATTTGTTAAATAGATTGATTACATGATTTGATTAATGCTTCTTATGCTTTTAACTCTTAAGTTATAATACAAATTGGTTAAAAAATAAGAAGTGTGATAAAACCATCTAGAGTGATAAGTGTCTAAGGAGAAATCAAGTGGGAACAGTAAATTTGTCTAAAAAAAGAAAAAAAAAATGAAAATGCAAGTCACACGTTATTTTTTCCCACTTTTTAAAAATATCCTTAACTTTTTTATATGTCATTTGTTTAAAAGAAAATTATAGAGCGTCTTATGATCTTTAATACGAGTACCCTCTTATTATAGTTTCCCAAAAAAAACCCTAGTTGCGCATATTACGCAACAGACATAACGTCAAACACAATAAGAATTAAACTAAAAACACAACCGATAACAATATATAAAAGACACAATGGACATAACGTAGAACACAATGAGTATTAAACTAAAAACACAATGGAAAGTAAACTAAAACACAATGAAAAGTAACTAAAACACAATTGATGACAACAGATAAAAGACACAATGAATAAATGCTAAAACACAATGGAGAACAAACTAAAACCATAATGAAGAACAAAGACAACAAACTAAAAACACAATGAACAATGGACTAAAAACATAATTAACAACAGACTAAAGCACAGTGAACAACAAAACAAAAACAAATGGACAACAAATTAAAACACAATGGATAACAAACTAAACACAATGACTAGAACTTAGAACATAATGTACAGAAAACCCACCAAGTTGGAAAATACAATAATCAGAACTAATAACACAATATATAGAAAACCGAGATATAACACCATCCTTATTGTGTTATACTTTGTGTTACGAATTCTAATAAAAACGCAATTGATAAAACCCAAAATAACATTGTGTTATAAGTTTTGATAATAACACAATGTATAGAAACTCTATTAAAAACGTAATGACCAAAACCCAACTTAAAGACACTATAACCAAAACTTTTAACACAATGCAAAGAAAACCTAATAAAATGATTTTTTTAATTTTATATAGCAATATCATACTCATATTAAAGATAGAAAACGCTATTATTATGGTGACATCTAAAAAATGTCTTATGAAAAAGTTATGGACGTTTAAATTGATGGAAGGAATTGACATGTGTCTTTTATGTGGAGAGAGAAAGTCAATAAGACTACATGGTGTGGTATTGTGAGAGGGATCGGGGAGCCGACGTGGAGCTTTTCCCCGTCGGTGAGCACCTACCCCCTCTTCCCGTCGGTGAGCTCGGGGCTCACCCCGTTTGCCCTGAAATGCTTCTCTCTCTCTTAATATTATTAGAAGGGACGTATGGGGATGGATGAGAAGACCATTTCTTCTTGATAGGGGAAAAGAAAGGGGAAGAAGAAGGTGGTGATGTGGAGGTAGGAGAAAAGGGAGCATACCCATCGTCTAAATGTAGGACTTCCTTATGTAATTCCACTATTTTCTTTTCGCTAAAATTAACCTCAACCCTCTAAATTTAATATCAATTAACTAAAATCCTTCTTACACTTATTATTTATTTGCACTTCGTATGTGATTCTAATTCATGGCACTTTGTATTTGATTCTAACACATGTCTTTGTAAAACTTGTATTATAGCGTTTACTCTTTAATTTGTTTAACATCCCTATAATACCAGTTATCAAAATTTATTAGATATGAAAGTAAGTGAGTCTTAATCAACGAAGATGAAATGGATTTGTTTAACGTTCATTCTATTTCCACATCTGTAAAATCTTATTTCCACATTTTTTTTCACTCTATCTATCTCTCTCTCATATATTATATATATATATATTAAACACCGTTTGTTGAAACTACTACTCTTTTATGTTTTATAATTATTATCCATGTATTATATATAATCTTATTAAAAACAATCCACTTATAAATTATATAACTTGAGCATCTATATTATAGATTTCAGAGATTATGTATCGAATATTTATATATATTATTTTATAGATTCAGACTATGTATCTTGTCGAATATGAATCATATAAAATCAAAAATTGATATGCAAGTAGTTTATAATGTTGTTTTGATAATTAAGAGTTCTAAATGTTTACCTTATGTAGTGTCCCTTGTTACATATTATTTAAATTTCTATTGCGATTGTTATACTTTTATGAAATAACCACTCCACGTCATGATTTGTCTGAGACCACCATTATGTTACTCGAGACTGCTATATGGTCCCCCCTAACCAACCATTGCATATGCCTCTACAACCGTCATCAATCACCTTCCCTCTCCAAACGTCTATCAATGAAAGTCCTTGCAGTTGCTTCCACCTTTTTCCACCTTTTTAAAATAAGTATTATTCACATCGTCAAAACCCCCCTCAGGGTGCTACAACAAACAACTATACATTGAGATTACACCTCTTATTCGCCCTACACGCATCTCAACAGGCAAGAACCCGCCTCCCCACCATTTTTAAGGGTTGTTTGTTTAACTATTAATACGACTCTTAATAATTCAGAATTCTTACTGGTTCAGACTGTTTGTTTCATGAGCAGATGTCTGAATGATTCAGACATTTAAATCTAAATGATTAAGCATTATACTGAGTCGGAATGGTTAAGACCTATAACCTTAATTGGTGAGGCCTTTGCCTCAGAACACTTAAGTATTATATTGCTCTAAGTTAAACCTTTTACTTGTTCAACACTTAATAGTTCAGACCTCTTACTGGTACAACACTTAACCATTCAAAAGTTGTCAAACAACCCTTAATTGAATAAACCGATACCATTTTCATCATCATCAAAATCAAAACCTGTTAGGTTCATAAGTACACCTTTGTTCCTATATTTTGAGCAACAAGTTTTGAACTTTTAATATTGCTTTCCTTCTGTTTGAGTTCTTTTAAACATGTTGGAACTATGAAACAAATGTTAACAATTTTTATGTATGATATTGTTAATAAAACAAAATTTAAAATGTAAATAACTTTTAATGTGCATTTGTTTACTTAATTAATCGGTAGGTTCTCTCAATCAAGTAAAGTGAACTTATTGGTGGCCGGCAATAATCAAATTCAGATACACTTAATTATCTCATATTTAAATTTCCTAAGCTTTTTTAATAGTAATAAATACTTAAATGGGGACTAAGGTTGCGTTTGGATGCTTCCCTTATGGTTTGATTCTTTAAACCAATTCCTTCAAGAAGAAATAAGACAAACACCTCTTCATAACCATTTTTATAATCAACATGATTTATTATAATAATAATGACGATATTTATACTGCTACTATTATTGTTATTATTGTTTTAATAAGAAAAAGAAACACAAAACTGACGCAATATGCTACACTAGACTCCATCAAACCATATAAATAAATATCCATGGTTTGGGACATTGAAGTTCACGACTTGATAATATATGTTGTCCAAACCACTTTTGTCTCCAATAATATTTTGTGGATTAACTATTCCCTCAATGATTGTTTTATCTACTTAATTTTTAAAATAACAAGAACATGTATAATTGGTTGTTTATTTAGTTGTAAGTGTGCATCACAACAATGATGGTAATTAGCAGGGCTGGTAATTTCAGACACGGACACGAAAATACGACACGAACAACACGATCTTACAAGTTCGTGTTTGACCCTTAACAGGTTTCGTGTCTTTATATAGGTCGACACGATAAGACCTGTTCGTTTTCGTGTTGTGTTTACCTATTTCGTGTCTTATCATGTTCTTGTCTAAACAGGTCATGTTCGTGTCTTAACAGGTTATATGTGTGCGTTAACAGGTCGTGTCTGACACGATATGTCAGCCCTAGACTCCACACACCACCCCTCCAGGGCGAGTTTGTGTCTTGACAAGTCGTGTTCGTGTCTTAACAGGTCATGCTTGTGTCTTAACAAGTCATATGATACGCTTGTAAATTTTTTCGTGTCTTAACATGTTATGGTCGTGTAACCCGTTTATTATCAGGTTCGTGTTTGGAAAAACTGACACGGTAAGATTTCATGTTTAACTGTTTCGTGTTCGTGTCTTAATAGGTCGTGTCTGATATGATATGTCAGCCCTAGTAATGTGAACCCTTCACTGGTAAAGACATTGAATTGAACCATAAACATGGAACGAGACTACAACTCTAGTTTCCGAACCTTATTTGAAACGAAATTAACCCTATCATTATTTAAATACTAGACTTTTGATAGTTGTGAAAACACGTATAAACGATATTAATAAACGAGAAATAAAAATGTTATTAAATCACATGTAGTGTATGGACTTGGGGTGGAGCTAAAGCCATGTGAGAGAATTACTCGCTCAATATGTGAGATTGTGACCAACATTATTCTTATCATATTATCTAAACATAAATCAACATAAGTTCTTGTAATTTTATCAACACATCTCAAGATTCTAGCGCAAGCTTAAGCATCAAACACTAAATTAAATCATATTTTAACAACTAACTCCTCTTAAGCAGGTTATCTTAACACACCAAAGTTTGCCGGACGCCTACACAAGTACAACCCTTAAACATTAATCAACAAAATGGGGGTGGTCAACCTATATGGTACAATTTTCTCCATGATTCAAAATATAGTTGTTTTTTATCTACCGTGATAACCAAACCGATACCGTTCGAACAACACCAGAATCGGTATCATATTTGTTTTTATGGTTGCTTTGATGTGACGGTATACAAGCTATAACAAGTATCAGTACGGTAATGATAGTAATGAGTAAACAAAACCGATACCAACAGAAAACCCGCTACCCGAATCAAAAGAAATTCCATTATTTTTTTTACAATGGGTAGGTTTTAATTATTGAAATAAGTCAACACAAGAGGTAACTAAATGAGTAAACAAAATCATTTGTGCTCGTGGAGTTATATGAAAAATGTGTTGAAAGGAAATCATTGAAACAACAAACAACAAAATCCTAGAGAATTCAGAAGTAATCGTGAGGAGCCCATGGATTGTGCAAGTAGCCGCCAACATCCATTTTGTTGCCACATCACCATCCAATCCGTCACCTACACCTCATCAACCCCATCCACTGCTCCATTCTATGGCTCTGATCATTTCCAACTCATCAACAATCCAACGGCTTAACTCCTCTTCCAGATCCTTCCCACCCAAGATTACGGTAAATCTACCCTTTTTATGACATGTATTTACAAATATACCCTTTTACTTTTACGACATGTATTTATAAATATACCCTTTTTTACAGAGACGCGTTTTATACACAACAAACTTTTAGTAGGTGACTACAAGAATCGTGTTATACATGAAAAATAATCACACGTAGTATTTGGAGAAACAAACATAAACAACTAAACGATCGTTTTATGTAACACATTTAGAAAATAAATAAATGGTATGATTCTCACCATTCTTTAGTAACATCAACAATCAACGTATAAATAAATACACAAACGAAATAATCAATATTCGCTTTAAATGGCACTTAAGAAAATCTTATGTGACTCGTAAAAACGCTTATATGTAGGACTTGAAAATTAAAATCACACATAAAGATCCTCTTGTGTAACATATTTACAAAACAAATAAATGTACGATTCTCACTATTCTTAGAAACATCATTGCATGAGTGAATTCACAAACTGAATAATTAATATATCTTTAAATAGTATTTAAGAAAATCTTATATGACTCGTATAAACCCTTATATGTTATAAATGTAACATGATCACTTGTACTCGGACAAACAAACAAAAACCGCTAATAAATTGTTACGTAACAGCTTTAGAAAAAAATATTATGTGATTCTCATTGGAAACATAAACACTTTAAAAAAAAAAATATATATATATATATATATATATATATATTACGATTCTCACCGTTATTAGGAAACATAAACATATGAATAAATACAAAAAAAATTGACAATTAGCATACCTTTAAATGGTATTTAAGATAATCTAATCTGATACATTAAACAAGTCTTGATTTTACACGTAAGTTTTAATTTTAAATTTAAAATAAATACCAATACTAATCTAATTAATAGTTAATACAATACAATATATAGAAAAAATATATTTAATGTGCTGCTCAAGTACATTATTTTACACAAATAGTTAATACAATATGTATATAAAAAATATATATTTAATGTGCTGCTCAAGTACATTATTTACACAATAGTATACAATATGTATTAAAAAATATATATTAATGTGCTGCTCAAGTACATTATTTTACACAAATAGTTAATGCAATATATATAACAAATATTATTAAATGTGATGCTCAAGTACATTATTTTACACAATATTTTTGACATAAAAGTTACACATTGGCCCCTCCACCCCTATATAGATAATGCCGAGAGGATGGAGGTGGTTTTAGAGAGAGAAAGCGAAAGATTTTTTAGAGCGAGAAAAAGGAGCAATTACAGGGAGAAAGGGTTTTGTCTTTCTTCTCTCTCCGTCTGAATCTTATCCCTTTAACGGAACAATAATCACATCATGTCTTCTTCACTCTCCGTTTGATTCTTTCTCTCTGATTCTATCTACAGATCTATTCATTTGGTGAGTTTCTTTTTTTCCAGTTTAGGGTTTTCTTCTTCCTGTTTATCCCATCTTTGCTTTTACATTTTTTGCTCAATAATCTTCATTTGGAGCTTCATTCGTAGCTCAATTTGTTGTATTGTTATCATCTATTGGTTTGGGATTATGGGTGCTTTTTGTTTCATTTTGTGGGTGCCTGCCAAGTGTTTGTGAGAAGTCCTGAGAGAAAAATGATTGTAATATGCACTGTTAAATATTGGAGAAGCTATTTAGGTGTTTTGTAGGTTGAGTATGTTTGTGTATTTGTTTATGTTAGTGATGAAAAATGTAATACTTTGTTGCTTACTAGATCTTGTAAAGTTTTACCTGTATAAATTGATGTTATGTTTATGGTTGCTGAGTATGATTAATGGGTGTTTGGATAAATATGTTGTTAAGCACTAAGGAGATATTTAATCACGGTAGTAGCCGTCTTTCGGGTGTTTGGTAAAATATGTTTTAAGCACAAAGGAGATATTTAAATCACCGTTGTTAAGAAACAAATGTTATATAAAGTTTGTTGATTTCTTTAATAAGCATTCTTTCAAGGAGATATTTAATCACCGGTAGTAGTCGTCTTTCCGGTTATTAAAGATATTCTTGTGTTCTTTTGCTGTACAGATTAGCTCTGGGAAGAACTGAGGCCAGATTTTGTTTTTTGACGATTGTTTGTGTGCCATACGGGTTAACCGCCATTAGTTTGCAGCGTGTTTCTGGGTTTTGATCCTTTTCGGGAGTGAATAGGAAACCTTTACGGTTACCTTCATTCGGTTCATGTCTGCTGACCTGGACAGTCCAGTTCAAACCCAAATGGCTGTATCGCTTTTTAGAAGCCCTTTAGGACGCGAGTACCATGGAAATGCTAGGATCGAAGGGGCGAAAACCACTGGCAGAAGACGCGTTTTTGTTCAAACCGAAACAGGTTGTGTGTTAGGGATGGAGCTAGATCGAAGTGATAGTGCTCACATGGTTAAGCGTAGGTTACAGATTGCTTTAAATGTTCCAATTGAAGAAAGTTCGTTGACCTTCGGAGATATGGTTTTGAACAACGATCTAAGCGCCATTCGTAAGATTCCCCGCTTCTTTTAACCAGAAATCTCTTACATCGCAGCTCTTCAACTCCTTGTTTATCCCCCACCGGTAGAGATATACAACAGAAAGATCAAAGTGGGCCCGTTGAGATCTTGGGCCATTCGAGTAGGTTTGTGAGAGCGAAACATCTCGTTGATGAGGTTGTGAAAGCTATGAAGACCGGAGTTGACCCGATACCGGTGCACGGGGGGCTTGGAGGTGCTTATTATTTCCGGAACACTAGAGGTGAAAGTGTCGCGATAGTAAAGCCGACTGACGAAGAACCGTTTGCACCGAATAACCCGAAAGGGTTCGTCGGTAAAGCTCTTGGTCAACCCGGGTTGAAACGTTCGGTTCGAGTAGGTGAAACGGGTTTTCGCGAAGTTGCTGCTTATCTTCTCGACTACGGTCACTTTGCTAATGTTCCCGCCACTGCATTGGTCAAAATAACACATTCGATTTTCAACGTTAATGGTGGTGTAAGTGAACACAATAAAATTCAACGAAAAAAGAAACTTTTTAGCAAGATTGCTTCATTCCAGCAGTTCATCGCACATGATTTTGATGCTAGTGACCATGGGACCTCGAGTTTCCCGGTGTCTGCTGTTCACCGCATAGGTATATTAGATATACGAATTTTTAACACCGATCGACACGCGGGAAATCTGTTAGTTAGAAAGCTTAACGGTGATGACGGTACAAGATTTAGCGAAGTTGAACTCATACCCATCGACCATGGGCTTTGTTTACCCGAAGATTTAGAAGACCCGTATTTTGAGTGGATCCATTGGCCCCAAGCTTCAATTCCGTTTTCAGAGGATGAACTCGAGTACATTGAAAAACTCGACCCGTATGAAGATGCAGATATGTTAAAAATGAACTCCCGATGATACGAGAGGCCTGTTTACGGGTTTTAATCCTCTGCACGGTTTTCTTAAAAGAAGCCGCTGCTTATGGTTTGTGTTTGGCTGAAATCGGTGAGATGATGAGTCGGGAATTTAGGCGCGGTGAAGAGGAACCGAGTGAGCTCGAGGTTTTATGCATGGACGCTAGAAAAATTGTAGCCGAGGAGGCGGAAATTAAGGTTGTACCCCTGAGGTCGAAGCTGAAGAAGACGGATTCCAGTTTGAAATTGATTACGATGATGCAGCGTTCGACTTCACTCCAAAATTATCATATGACAACTTGGATTTCGGGTTCGGGAGAACCCCGCTTTCGAAACTTGAAGAGGAAGAGGAAGAAGAAAGTGAAGAAGACACGGAGGTACCTTCTGCTTCAAAGCTGTCGTTGAAGATGTTGAGTTTAGGAAATAACAGTGGTGTTAGTAAGTTAAAGAGCCAGAAGATGAAGGCAGAACGCGGTGGTTACATGGCAGTGAATTCATCGTCTGGACACAGGAGTGCGAATGAGCCGCTAGCAGCCGGTGCCAGCTTTGTGAAGCTGGGTGACATGACCGAAGAGCAATGGGAACTGTTTCTTGAGATTTTTAAAGATCTGCTTTACCCTGGTTTGCAAAACGGAAGTCCGTTTCAACAGGTCAGAGGCAGCGACAGAGGCTCGGAACTTCTTGCCAGTTTTGAGATAGGAGTACACTACTATGTTACTGGTTATATGGGTTTGACTTTGAATAAGTTGACCTGCAGACTTGTGGGCCGGGTTTTAGAATTATTTAGTGTTCAGTTTAGTTATTTCAGTTTAGTGGTAAATATTCTTTCTCGGGACTGTTAGCTGTTTATTTGGGTTATATGGTTATTGTTTTCGTTATCTTGTTTTAAATAAATTTTTAGAGACAAAATTTGATAGTACATATTTATTTTACATATTGTTGCCACAGCTAATCTCGCCTGCGGAACTGTTTTACCATTCCGAAGTCCAAACATGAGTTGTAACACATGGAGAAACTGCGAGAAGGTGACCCGAGGTTAATTGTCGAGCTATCACCCTTTAACGATCAAATCTGAATAAAATGCGGATTATCCTACTCTGCATTATATGCCGATTATGTTACTATATGTATAATATATGCGGTTTACAGTATAGGAAGAGAATACTAATAATGGTGTGTGTGTGTTATACAAGAGGATTTGGACTGGTTTGAAACTTTTATAACAGTTCTATATGTTATTTCCAATTAGGAGACCCTTTTAGAAATCTGTTTCACGGGTTCCACGCTCCGAACAATGGGCTGGTTCTCTCGCATTTGTTGTTTGCGGACGATGCCCTTCTAATTGGAGAGGGGTCAATAGATAATGTGTCGAACATGGCGCGCTTATTAAGATGTTTCCATCTAGTTTCTGGGCTTCAAATCAGTTGTACTAAATCCAGCCTTATTTGGTGTGGGTGTCGATCAAGCGGAAGTCGGTGTTATGGCGAATCTAATTAAGTGCACTTCAGGTACTCATCCTTGTAAATACCTTGGGCTTGTGCTCGGGGCTAGTATGAACCGAAAACTGGGATTCGGTTATTGATCTTTGATAAGAGGCTAGCAACATGGAAATCTTCGATGCTTTCGGCGGGTGGAAGATTGACGTTTTGGAAATCACTAATGGAAACGCTTACGACTTGCTTTCTGAGGTTGGAAGCAAAGAAAGGCTTTTTTTTTTTGGGGTGGGGGGGGGTAGTGAAGAGTACAAAATGTGTTGGGTGATTTGGAATGGGATAACTTCGCTTATCGAATCGGGGGGATTGGGTCTCACCCGCTCAAAGATGCAAATATATCTCTCTGTACGAAGTGGGGTGGCGTTTTAAAAATGAAACCTAAAGCATTATGGAGGAAGTTGATTATGGCGCTTCATGAGTCCAATCGTGCGTGGCCTACACTTCCTCACTCTAAAAAAATACGTCGAGTATGTGGAGTTCCATAGGAATCTGGAAAATCAATTGGTTTCTTTGAATGTTCAGTTAGTTAACTGGTCTCATTAAAGGGGATGTCGGTATGGGTGATAAGACTCGGTTCTGGATTGACCCGTGGGTGACGACTGATGCATTGAAGAATCTATTTCCTAATTTGTTTAAGCTGGAGAAAATTAAATCCTGTTCAGTTCTGGATTGTTACATAATTTGTAATTTTATGTTGTAAGCTGTTGTTTTGGCTCTAGCGTCTTGCTAGGTACCTCGTTTAATGAAAGTTGCCGTTCAAAAAACAGGAAACAAATCCATATAGACAGATGTATCCAGTAAAATCCCACTAAAAGAACTCCTATCAACACATCAACTTCCAATAGAAATTCTCATTAAGATTAAAAGTCTTATTATTTACATAATTGTTTTATTACAAAAATATCCTCACTTATAATTAAACTTCTGAACAAGATCAAGCCCATGCCGATAAAACATTACATACACACCAATATAAATCAAACTGAAATGCATCCCCTGTGAAATAAAATCAATAATGTTAAAATAAACAACTCCCTCTCTATATGTATATCCGATAAATACGAAGTTAGACATGTCTCCATGGTCTTTCAGCAAGATTCACACATTCACTAAACCTAAAACAGTCAACAAGATGGTCAATGCTCATTCCAGCAGCCTGCATGAACGAATAAACGATCACTGGCCCGACCAATCGAAACCCATGCTTCAATAAATCTTTGCTAATGGCTTCCGCTTTTGGTGTTCTAAGAGGGACATTTCTTGAATGTCTGCATCTGTTAATGGTGGGCTTGTAGTTTACTGATCCCCACATATATCCACTGAATGATCCATGTGCTTTAGCAATCTGCATCAATAATTGTTTAACATTTACATTTTTTCAAAAGAATGTTTAGATATAATTGTTAAACTTACTTTAAGAATGCATCTGGCATTTTCGACAATGGATCTGACTCGACTTTCGGCTAACATTATGTCCTTGTTAGATGCTATTTCCATGATCTCGTCCTCGCCCATTTTGTCAACAATGTTCGGTTCAAATCCAGCGAAAGCTTCCCTACATTAATGAACCAAAAATGTTTCAAAACCTTATTGGTTTTAAAGACAAACTAAACACCTAAGTTTTTGTTACCTGAAAAGATTTTTCCTTTTCAAGATTTCAGTCCAATTGTAATCCATCAGCATTCCACACAATGACAGCAGCTCGAACAGTTGACTGTTAATTTGGACGTCATTACAAGTTAGCTTTCGTGTACTAACCAATTAACCATTATTTACAGAAGAGTATTATGCCAAAATTGTCTATGAGGTTTGGGAATATTTGCCTGCTCCATACAAAATGATTTTTTTTGTGCACTTCAATCCGTCATCTTTGGTTTTTTTGCCATTTTCATCCTTGAGGTTGGCAATGTATTGCAACTTTCATCCCTCGAAAAATGGCCCTCAGGATGAAAACGGAAAGATTTCAAACTTTTTGGATGAAAAAATGGCACCACGAAAGTCACAAAGGTGACCAGACCTCAAGGACGAAAATGGCATTTTACTCTTTACAAAAACTAAAAGAAACAAGGGATGGTCGTTTACTTGTCATCATACACGGGAACTCCCCAGCATTCGTCATGAAACTGTACATATAGTTTATCTGAACAAAACGAAACACATTAAAATTCTGAATGTGTGTATTGATCGCAAGTAAATGATTAGATCGCGTCGTTAAGTACAAATGCTATACATTTTACACGATGTTTTTTTGGTTGATGTTTTTGGTGCATTGGGTCGCCTTAATATCTTTCAAATGTTGTTATAATGAATGTTTAAAGTATCAATAGAACACTAGAGTTGTTGTAGAAATAACATATTTTTTGTTGACATGTTGTCCATGATTAGTCAAGATTCATGACAAGGGATACAAGTTTGGTGTATTAGGTTCTATGTTTCTGTCATACCAAACACCAAACTATTATAAAACCAAAACAGGAAAATATTAAATTACCAATGAAATACCTGACTCACTGTATATACATATATAAAGTATTCCTTATGGATTATGCTTTTAAATTCTAATAAAATCCAGATTAGTAAATTACTAATGAAGTACCTGACTCATTGTATATACATGTATTTGGATTATTCTTTTTAAATTCTAATAAAATACTTGAACAACATTTTGTAGGTAGCAAGGAATAGATTCTATTTCAACTTGTTAATTTACTTGTTTTTTTCAATGCCTAGTTTGGAAGTAGATGCTCTTATAACAGATTAACTATGTTGTATCATTTCTTTAATTATATTAAATAATGTGAAGACAGATTTAACTCTGATGAAAACAATAATGTAGATGAGCACGACTGATCATATCATGATGACGGTCGTATTTCTGGAATTCATTGTGAATACAAGCAACAAATTCGCGACTTGCATACACATTTTTATCATGTTTGTATTCATGTAAAGATGATGTTTATATTTGTAAACTCAGAAAAACATAAAACCTCATTTGCAAACATGTTTTATAAGTTTATAAGTTTTAAAAGTGACAAATGTTTAAACATGTTTTATTTGTTGTCTAGGTAAATAATGCCTCAACTACATAAAACTTAAACTTACCGCTATTTTTAGTAATCCAATTGCATCTTCTCAAGCGATCCTCACCGTTGCTAGGATCCAAAGTTGGTTGTGGAACCAACCCATGACCACTAGTTTTAGCAACAGGTGAATCTCTTCGAGCAGGTGTTGGTGATGATGGTGATCGTGTTGGTGATGGTGCGATCAGTTGAAGTGCAGACGAGATGGTCTGCTCGAGTGTAGAAGAAGAATCTGTAAACGAGCCACTCGAATTATGCGAAAGAGTTAAAGAAAGTGAAGAAAGGGAGAGAAGTGAGCTTGTTTTGTGTATCCCAACAGGATAAACTTTCTTCAAGTGCTTTGATAACAAATTTTGAGTTGATGAAAGCTTTTCTTTATCTCTTGTCGAATTCGGACTGCTGTTGTTCTTCTTCTCCACAATGTTTCTCCTCATGTTTTCTTTAGACATTCTTGATATTTGAAAGAGAATATAAATTAATAACTAACACGTTACAGAACTATTGGTTTATTTAGTTTGGCTTGGAGTTTGAATATTTATAAAGATGAGAGGATGGTTGGTGAAATGCCATGACTTTTTTATGTACCACTAGCACCTTATTATTCTCACATATTCAAACAAAAATAATCACCTTATTTTGAAAATGACAGTGGAATATGAATATAGGATGGTCTGTGACAATATATGTATAATTTAATTCTCAAGAGGAGTTTTCTCTGTGTAATTTGATTTGATCTTAAATTGCAATAATAGTCTCTATGATTGATTATATAATTTTAAAAAACATGAGTTAAATTTGGAAGAGCCTCATAAACTTTATAAAAAAATGTCCTATGTCACTACAACAAAATGACCTTTTTAGATGGGAAAAAAACGCTTTTACGATAAGAAAATCGATTGCAAATAGTATCGTTGGAATCTGTGATGAAGACGAAACTAAAATCGTGACGTTCGTCACAAATACCAGTTTTTAGTAACATTATTGTAATTAATGAGTTCTAGTATGGTAAGGTCCCTTGTTTGTGTCCCTGAGAAATACATTAGTTCATAAAACAATGTATTTTATTTATAAAACATGAAGACCTATTTTATTTTGATAGATAAAAAGTGGCATGATTTTGGTCAATATTACCAGGTTAATCAATAGTATGAAAACCAGGAACTTACTTAAGTTACAAGTGTTATATAATCATCATCTTTGATATAAAGATAAAAGTTTCTATATATAAAGAAAATATACATTTCTTTACAAGTGAAAAGAAAGTACATTATATGTGCATGTTTATATTTCTAGTAATTGAAAGTGGTTGGCATGTGAGTTTCAGAGAGGTATGAAAAAACTTAAGTCCCACTCCAGTTGCATATATCTTATAAGTTTGAGGCATACCCATTGCCCAAATAGAAAAAGATATCCCATCTGTTGTTCTTCCTGGTCTTTTACTACATGCTCACAGTCTAGAGGTATCATCATACCATTTTCACACTAATTTTGGTTTTTCTATTTTAAATTACAAGGTAGGGAAAGATGAGAAAGAGGCCTATAGATGCCTCTGTGACACCTAATAGCTAGCCCATTTTGTTTGTCATTTAGAAATCTCAATTTTATATATCAGATATTCATTTAAAAAATCTTAAAGTTTGGTTCTTATGAACATTAAGTATTTAGTAATCTGATGAAGCTACAATATACATGACATGTTGCTTTCCTATGGTAAATTTTCAATTTCTTCTTGTTTAATCAAGAGATTGCGGTTTTTGGCCCGTGTATGTAGCTGTGGGCCACGTCTCGCTTGTGGTGTGCGTACACACACCATATATATATATATGTGTGTTGTGCGCGCGCTCGCGCGCGCGTCATTGGGGGACAAAAGTGAAATTGCACTAATTTTAACGTTATTTTACTAATTTCATGAAAATGACGTTGAAAAAACGGCGGATGGTTAATCATGCATCATGTGATGGTGTTGATAGCCAAAAGACAAAAAGGGTACATGCACTAATCGACCTTTGTCCTGATTGTTGAGTGTTACGTGTCTTATGTCCAAGGCTTGATGCAAAACTACTACGAGCCGGAGGTCTTACTAGAAGCAGCCTCTCTATTCCTACGGGGTAGAAGTAAGGCTGTTTACATCTTACCCTTCTAAGACCCTACCTTAACTTTACTATTAATAAGATTTACTGAGTATAATGATGATCATGAATGTAGCTGTGGGCCAGCGAGCTATTAGCAAAAGTTAACAAATTTCAACTGAGTGGTGAAAAAAAGAGTGTAATGTAAATATACTTGCAAGAAATGTTGATTTGCCTTTTGAGATTGAATAGAGCCAGCCAATTGTGCTAACTATTCACATCAAGTTATAAACTCTCAACAACCTCCATCTCCGTAAACTCAAATTGGTTCTAACCTCTTTGAACCAGTGGCGGATCTAGAAAATCTTTGTAGGATTAACGTTTAAAAAAAAGGTAACGAAATCGAAAAAACGTCAAAAAATGTCAAAATTTTCCAAAATTTACACTATCGCCGGAGCGCCACCTTCCCCTAAGATAGGTCCGCCCCTGCTTTGAACTCAACCAACATTGCCATAACTCAACCTAATCCTACTTTAGTTAAGGCAAACATATATACGTTGCCAACACAACTCAACCTAATCCTCCTTCAATAGTCTTAGAACCAATGGAACAGTGGCTATATCCTCTCCACAAAACAATGGAAACAAAGATTGCCACAACACTTCTAATAAGCCATTTGATCATGATTTGGTTGTCTTCAAAGTTGATATTTGATTTACCAGACTGGTTATAGGTTCTTAAAGATCTTGTGTCTACAACTGATCTATATTTGATTAGCATATTTTGGATGTGTTTCCAAATAAAAGATACATATGTGATGTGAGAAGTTGCTTACTTGAAAATGTGGTCGAACCGGCTAAAACTTTACGTAAAAAAAAGCATGAACTAACTGCTTAAATTTACACACTTTTAGACCATACGGTGTGGAATGGCATGAAGAATGGCAGTGAAATGCCATATGGCAACCAAGTCAACATTGTGACGTGGAAAAAAAAGCTCAGGGTGGAACATGGCGTGGAAGAGGAAAAAAATTAAAAACAAAAAATAAATATCAACCAATCAAAACAAACCTTAAACTACGCCCATCAATCAAGAGCCTCCACCTCACCCACATATTTGCCCCACACCGGTGGAAATCCTCAAGCCTCACCCACAACGCCACCCTCCACGCCTTACGCGGTGGTGTTCTCGGCGTGGAGGGGCTTCCACGCCCCGTATGATCTTAGGTGTGGAGAACTTGGATCTCTCTCTCAGTACTCGACTAATTTTGGATGTTTGCAAGTGTAAAATTACTAATTTACACGGACTTTGTAGAGTTGCATAATCTGTTTATGGTTAGTTCATTGTCGATACAAAGTGGTAGTAATAAAAAATAACTTTTCATTTTATAAAATGATACATTAAAGCAAAATAATTTATAAATTCTTCTGCTTTGGGGTTTAGAATGAGGATGGCAGTTTGTCGTGCACAACTGTTGCTCATGGGTATATATATATGATTTCAGCAACATGTCTGTCGGTAAGAAAATGGAATTGACACTTAAAAAACAAATAAAAATGATTTAAAATTTATTCCCTGCGTCCTAAAATCGATGCAAAGTGGACAAATTATTTACATAAAATATGCTTAACTTATAGCATTCAGATCTCTTCCTCTATCTTAATTTCTATAATCACATTAAAAATCATAATATTTTCTTTCACATTTTAATTAAATAATGATTTTTTACCTTTATTATTACATTTTCCCTTCCCTCCACTCTTAAATACTTTTAAAAAATATTAAAAAATTACAGAGATGAATAGTGTCCCCTCAAATTTACACATGAACAATAACATTTTCTCTCTTCTCTACTCACAACCTCCTGTAACCACATTTCATAACATACAAAACTCTCTCATATAAAATAGGGAAAGAGATGTGAATGCTCTAACGAAATTTAAAATTCTTTGTAAAATTGATTTAAACTTAAATAAATTAAGTATAAGTGGCGGAATTAAAAATAGAGCAATGACGTAAATGGTACTTTTAAAATGAAAAGGGTATTTTATTTATTATATTGAGAAAATTAACTAAGTTTAGTATTAGTACCCAAAGATGTTATAAAATTGAAACTATGAAACTGAACCTATTAAAAAAAGTTAGTACCTAAAGACAAAACTAGCTATAAACCACATAGTCCATCTGTGTAATTAACTCTTGTATTTATCATGCAAATAGATCTAATCTAAAGGATTCTATAATCAGCAATAAGATAATTCATGAATTACTTAGTCAAAATCGATTTAAAGGTTTAACAAATTATTCACAGACAGAAAAAAAATTATAGAATTGATAGATGAAACATCATCAAAAATCAAACAGAAATAATGAAAAAAAAGTAACGTTGAAAAAAAAAAAAGAATAACAGATAAGCACCCCAAAAATTTGAAAAGTATTAAAAAGAAATACTATTGAATTAACAGTTAAATTTTTCATTGACAAAATATAGATAGATATCTTTTTATGAAATCAAAAAAAAAATATTATTGAGAAATACATTGACAATAACAAAATAAATAAAAAAAAGATTAATAAAACAAAACAACATCAAATTGAATTTATTTCGATTACGACTATAAAAAAGTCTTTTGACAATCTTAGATATAGTAAGCGGAAGTCAAATATTTTTTTGAGTTACCTTCCTTGTCATAAAATATGTATTTTTAAAATTATCACGAACCCGGATTATTAATTTCAATAAGTTAAGATCTATTCTTAAATACAGTGAACCGTATTTTTTTTCTTAAGAATGAAATAAAATATTTTTTTTTGGAAGACATGAAATCTTTGATTCCAAAGTAAGACATAAGAAACTTCCAAATTATGGAATGAATCCATTAAAAAAACTAGTTAAGAGGTCATTATCAATACAATTTATCTCGGATCACGTGGTCTAGATTAATCCCACAAAAATGACGAAATAAAAAAAAAATCAATGCCAGCCCTGAGCCGTCTCAAAATAAGGGTTGATAATGTCGGTAGCCCAAAGCTTAATAAACTGATCAAAGTATAAAATAGCTTAAAAGGTTGAAAGCTAAAAGGGTTCGAAAGTAAACAACTGTCATAAGCAGCAAAAGGAACAAGACAGTGTCCAGTCACATTGTACTTTACGTGTGGACTCTCCCATCCAGCAGCAACAGGAGCATGTGAGAGAGTGAACTGTATTATCCACAGGTCAAAAACCTTTAACCAACCAAAAAGGGCAAACCCTTCACTGTAGTCTTGGATCGTGAGTCAAGAGTTTCTTCTTATAGAAGATCCTTTCTTCTATAAATAGAAGATCCCCTTGACAGAGTAACACACACCTAAACTCTTTTCTCTCCCTCTAGATCTAGCTTCTTACTTGATCTATTATACACAAAAAACAATAAACAACAACTGGGTATAAACATTCTGGGTTGAAGATCCTTCGATCCAGAATTCAAAACAATAACAATAACTCGATCCAACTCCACGTATTGCAAACGTGGGTGGACCCCACGACCTGCGTTAGGCTAATCGAAACCTTTGAACCGTTTAGCTCAAAGATATCATTAGTGTCCTTGGTCTTCTATTTGTTGTAACAACAAATATCTAAATAAATAGTATTCCTATGAAAAAGACCAACTATTTGATTATAAAATTATAAAACAAAATTCGGGTTTTATGCTGGACTTTTTTATCATAACAACTATTTATTGAAGGCCGAAGTATACAAGATTATCATTCTTACATCCACTTCTTTAACATAAACACAAAAATACAACAAAACGAAAAGAAACAAAACCAAAACTATGAAGAAAAATATGAAAAACACAACCTAACAAAGAAACCACGTTACATGTATTATTTTTTAAGCTCAAAAACATTACGTAGTAATAATATCTATAGTTTACATTATTTTCATATTCATTTTGACTTTTACATAAAGCAAGTGACCTCCCGAATGATCTTTTGGTATAAGAACTTGAGAAATCACCTGCTTAATGCAAAAAGTCAAATCACAAAACCAAATATGAAAATAATGTAACCAATTAAACCGTTTAATTAGTTATTCTTTGGTGGATGATGCCTTGGTTTATGGTAATCTTCAGTGAAAGCAACAAAATTCACATTTTTGTTTCCGGAAAGGGTTATTCTCCTAAAAGTCGTATGCTTTCCTCTTGCCATGAATTTTTTTTCGGCCTCCTTGTTAAGTATAATCGTTTTATCAACCGCCATTTTCCCGCTTCTTAACGTCTTTTCTCTAGCAGCTGCAGTAGCAGGAACAGCATAAACGTTCTTGGGGCGTACCTATACATATGCATCGTCGTTTAATTCGCTTTGAAGCTTCAACGTTTACTAAAAGTATTATACAACAAAAGGAAAAGTTTAACTTGAGTAACAGATTTGTACCTCTTCATCTGAGGCAGCAACGAATCCAACATTTTACCCTTCTAATATTACACATTGAATTTAAAGGTTATAAAGAGATAATAAATGAGCATTTATAACTATTAAAATTGCAAGTTGTGTGGGATAGGAGCAATAATCTCGTCTACTTTCTTTTTTCTTATTTAAATGGCCTGATATACAAGCCCGGTCACCCGGGTAAACCTGTTGGCGAAACGTCACACACGCCCTGCAAACACAGACAGTATTGATGACCAGGCCCACCCACCATTACAAGAAAACCCACCACCTGAAGGCCCAGTATGATAAAACCCCTTACCCACGTAGAAAATATTACACCGAGTGAGACTCCGAGCCATGAACTTCACATTGAAAGGCCATAAAGTGTCTTCTCTCAAACCAATTGATCTATATGGCACTACTTTCAATTTGAAATAGTAGTAATCTTCATATCGTCATATTATAGATATGGAATAAGTTTTCTAACACTATGAAATACTTATAAGAATAAATTAAAAACCTTAAATCAACAAACTAGTCAAGTCGACCAAGATTTTTACCAAAATATAGAGTCTATGAATTTTAGCTGGCCACAAAAGCACGGGTTAAGCCTCAGCCGGCATCCACAAATAAATAGTCAAATAAGTCTTTCTTTTTAACGTATATAACGTTAAAAATACCGTACACCAACTACATAAAACAACTAGAACAAATATAGAAGAATACATGCACGGATAATGCCGGCAAATAATGCTAAATTCCAAATTCATAACATAATGTTCTATAATCTCTAACGTTAAATGCAATGAAAAAGTACTATATAAGCTAGAAGTTAAACTATTAGTGACTATTATTGAGCATATCTTAACAAAATCAATCATGCATGCAAGAAAGATATATAATCAATGCACACACACCTTTGCAGTGAAAAGCAGCGAAGAGGATGCTTGCAATGGCTAAGAGCAGTAACGAACTTATCGTTATATACCTTAACGACATCCCTTTGTCTTGTGTGGTACGTTGATCATTGTACGTACTGAGTTATCTTAATTTTTTTTTGTATGAGTATGTCGTTTTTTAATAGTATTCAGTTGGACAGAAAGAAGAATGAAGAAGAGAATGATATGAAGCTTTTGTGTAGTCTTATATAGACCCGAGGTAGAGTCAAAGATGGTTCAATCTCTTCAAGTTAAATTAGGGTTTTGGGGTTTAGGATTTGCAAATTTACATGCATTCTTGAATTTATCAAAATCGGGGACCAAATTGTTTGGAAATGCAATCTTTTAAGGTGGGTTTACATTAACAATCGTGTCAAACCCCATGTGTATAGTTTCATTCACTTATCGATCAACGATGTTGCCTATGATCTCGAGAAGTTTTGATGGGCATGGCCTCCTTTGTAAATTATTTTTGATTCTAAAAAAATTCATTTCACCAGGTGAATTGCATTTTATTGTAAAATTGTTCTAAGCAAATGTGATTTTCCTGCTTAATGCGTCAAGTATTCGGTATATGTACAAACATAAAATAATGTTTAGAGTAATATCAACCTAATCACATAAAATTGCATATTACAAAGTTACGGTAGCCCTTTTGTACTGGTAGTGAAAAAATATCAAAACTCACTTGTATCAAAACCAAAATACATAAAAATAAATACCTATACTGATGGTGTTCTGTCAGTTTGGTGAAATTCAAACTCATTACAAAATAGAAAAATTAAGTTAGCATTCTAAAATAATTAAAATCACCAAATAAAATAGTTTAATTACATAAAAGTTGTCTCGTGTAACTCAAAAAAATTACATAAAAGTTGTCTCGTATAACCCAAAAAAATAAAATCATAATATAGCCATAGGTATAGCGATGCATGTTTTACGACGGTTGAAAACCATAAAAACAAATACTGATACCAGTTTCGATAATATATACCTGTAATGGTGCCGATGTTGTTCGTCGTTTCGTTCAGTTAAGTTCAGCTCATTAAGTTACCCTTATGCTAACGATACTCGGTATACATTATGTTACAAAAAAAAATTTCGTTATTTCATCACACAAAAGTTGTATGAGATAACCCAAAAAACAAAGTCGTGTTTTGCACCGATTGAAAATCATAAAAAAAAAAGCCGATACCGATACCTATGTTGTTCAATTGGTATTGGTTCGGTTCTTCACACAGCAAGTAAATAGATAGCTTACGATACTTTTAATCAGTTATTATAGCTTCAGTATGTGTTCTCAATGTTTTTTCTATAACTTTACAAGCGTTGAAATAAACCAAGTATCTTTCAAAAAACAGTTTTTTTAAATCAATGATAAATTGTTTTCTTTTTAAAAGTCATTTTTGTTAAGCACAATATATATAGTACATGGTTTCTTGTAAAGGCTTGTTATATGAAAATGAATAGAGCCATGTTTCATCAACAAAACCGTAGTATACTTGTATAACTAGACTTTTATCACTTTTCTTATATGTCTGGTCCCTACCAATGAGTTTATAGCTCAGTGGTACGCATTACCAATGAAATTCATTGTTTCACATGTGAAGCTGTAGTGGCGCGAGTTCGACCCTTGTGGTGCCCAGATCATGTGGATGGTGTGCAGAGGTAATTTGCCGACATCATAACCATTGTAGGGTAGATGATGGATATCCTATGGGGTATCAGGGACATGGTTACTTCCTTAACCCTTTTTTTATATGTTTGGTCCTTGAATAAAGATAGGTATGGATCTATTGTTAATCGGGTTATAATTTTTACTTTGTGTATGGTTATGTGGATGATCTAGCTTGTGTTATTGTACATAGTATCTGTATACGAAGCTAGATGGTCGTGACGGTCTTCAATGGCCTTGCCAAATTCAAGAACTCCATGATTCAATTATAAACGAAAAGTTGTGCGCAATGGGCCCATATGTACATTCTTTATCAATTTTACCCTTATATTAAAATTAAATACAAATATTAAATGTAGTAAAATGAAGCATTCTTATTGGTTAAAATTTCATCTTTTTTCTTCTTACAAATTTTTTTTTCTTATTTGAACCTTCCACACATCATAATGTCCACAAAATTAATCAAAACTACAATTTAGAGTGAGTGTGTATAGTTCTTCAAGTGAAGCAATTTACCACATGATTTGATACAAAAATACTAACAGCTTATAATTGTTCAAGTGTAGAAGATAATAAGTTTTTTTTAATGTGTATATCTAGGCTGAAAATTGAAGTTTGGGAAATTTTACTCTCAAGACAAATGACATAAACTCACTGTATAAAAAAAGTCAAATTTAATACCATCCAAGAGATCAGTGATGTTGGGTTTATAAATGTCATTGGACCTTAAATGTCATTGGTTGTGAATAAAATAAGAATTTTATGGTTAACAACGTTTGGCTATAAGTAAATCCAAAAGGTATGATATCTCAATAAAGGGTTATTTGATAACTTTTGAATGGTTAAGTGCTAAATCAGTAAGAGATTTAAACCACTAAATGATGAACCAATAAGAGATCTAAACCATTAAGAGCTAGTATAATGTTTAACCGTTCAGAGGCAAAGTCTAACCAATTCAGATTAATGTTTTAACCATTTAGACTCAGTATAATGTCTTAACCATCCAGAGGCAAGAGGCAAATATCTGAACCATTCAGACATCTGGTCGCAAAACAAACAGTCCGAACCATTAAGTGCTGAAAAAGTAAAAGGTCTAAACCATTAAGAGCTAAACAAACAACCCCTAAGTCTCATTCCAAACAATCACAAACAAATTCGTGAGTTACAAGCGAATAATATTGGTTGATATGAGGGAGTGAGGGTAAATTCATTGAGTCATTAACCACTGAATTTGAGAGTTTAACATGAGGAAAATCATAAATGATCATTTTGCCCAACCATGTTTTACAATCTCCTAAAATTCAAATTCACTCTTATATATCACTCTATTTTAGGAAAACAAAATCTGATTAGATATTAAGGAAAAAAGACTACTGGGTAGGTAAATATAATATATTGTCCTTAAGAAATATGGTGTGGTGGTAAATCCTTGTATTTTTGTCCATGAGGTGAAACGTTTAAATCTTATAAGAAGAAGGTATAAAACATTTATGAATATATTAGTTTGCCACTCAAAAATAAAACTAAAAATAAATATATAATAAATAGTGTCCATGGTAATGCATAAGGATCGGTGAGAAGGGGTAGAATAACGTGGAATGCAAGATACAGGTGCTTTGTGCCTGTCTGCCGCCATGCATGCATTTCAAGAGAACTTCATAAAACTATTAAATTCATTTGTACTGTTTATCCTTTTATTTCCGGAGAAGAATTTTGATTTCAGTTTCCAATATATATATAAATATACAAATCTTCTTTTTTTAAAAAAGAAAATTGGTTTGTAGCCTTTCTAAGTTTGGAATAGTGGTGGGCCTACATCCACCAAAACCGAATTTCAGTGGCTCAGATTAAATATCATAATTTTCAAGGCTTCAGATTAAATATCATAATATGAATTATGATGTTTGTATTTTAAATGAGATCCTTTTCTTACATATTCAAAATAGTAGGATTTACAAAAATACACAAATAGCGACTAGCTAGACAAGTCAACACATGTGTTCAACTGTTTATCAGGGGTAGACCCACCCCTTTGATCAAGGTGGGCGGTCGTACCCGTTGAAAAAAGGAATTTAGTGTATATTTCAGGCAAAAAAATTTCGACGGCACCCCTTGAAAATATGTTTGAACATTTCATCCGCACCTTCAGCAAATAATTCTTGGGTCTGCAACTGCTGTTCATTGCTTCGATTTAAACTAATGTGTTTTATGTAGGTACACAAGTGAATACATGTGTTCAACAGTTCATCGCTTCGATTTTAAACCAATGTTATATGTACGATTTTAAACCAATGTTATATGTAGGTGGAGTAATTAATCAAAGTTTTATTAATATGAAAGTAAACGGAAAAAATAACAAAACTTTATTGCATACTTAGTGGTGAACTGTGTGGTTAGTATTATTATATATAGTTAAAAAAAATTGGTAGCTACAATAAAAGCTAAAATGACCCACAACATAATATAATAATCATATTGAGCTACGTTGATTGTGTAAAGTCATCTCCAAATTTTAATAAAATATATTTTCTCACCTTTTCCTTTCTCTTTTCTCTATCTTTCTTTTAAGTGCAAAAATAACCAAGAAAGTTTATAATTAATTTCATTTTTGGAGATGACATCCTTATTTTATAACTAGAATTAAATTAACATAATTAATCAAAGTTTTATTAATATGAAGGTTAACGAAAAAACATAACAACCCATACTTAGTTGTGCACTATGTGATTAGTATTTGAAGAAACACCAAATAACACTTTGCTAAATAGCTGGGTCATCTCGTGAATAAGGGTTCAATCTCTAAGCTTCACTTCGACGATGAGCAAATTCTTCTATCAATCCTGTAAAAATGAACATCGGTGACTCGCTCAAGGAGGAGGAGAAAGGGGTTCTCCTTGTAATCACCATTCGGCGTAAGAAAAAGTAATCATTTTAAGGGTAAGTGTGTATGTATAGTGAGAGAGTAAAAGTTCGAGCCCTTAAACCTGCGGATTGAGCCTTATATTTAAAGCCAGAGAACAATGGAGGAGGAAACCTACCGGCTAGCCAATGCCTGCCAGCTGTCCGACCAGGAGAAATATTCGTTTTGTCTCCTCTGGCGATGTCAGGCCTTGAGGTGACGTGACGCACAGTTATTCGCTCCAGGTCAGCGTGCTATTGTACTGGCTATCTCCTTGTCCTCCCAGGATCTTATATCCGTTGCTGGCGTCTCCCTATTGGTGCTACATGGTGTCCTTTTTTTCTGGAGAGAGCATCTTCTTGTCGTCAGGTGTCTTCTTCCAGAACCTTCTAAAACCTTCTGCATGTTCCTTGTGTGATGGGGACGCTAGCTTGGAGATGTGTGGTCCTTTGACATGTGTTTACATGTAATTTAGAATCATACCTCTTAAAAAACGTGACAATTGACATAGTGTATTTACAAATATTAACATCTACACGAATACGATTACAAGCAGGTCATCTGTTCTGACACTTTTTATATAATGACGACCAATCGCTAAATTAAAAAATCCATGTCAGGAAAAAAAAGACCACAACAAGTGCATCATTCATGCCATCTTTTACATTTAATGGTAGAGATTCAAAAGGTTTATTATTTTTTTTAAAGACAATTTTTTTTGGGTAAGATTTAACCCACAACCGACCTCTGGGTTGTGTGACCACTAACCCACCACTCGACTTTAACCCTCAATCAGTGGCGGAAACCCTTTTGGTTTGAAAATAAAAAGATAAAAAATTAGTGAACATCTTTTATATGGAAAAAAATTAGTACGAATCTACCACAACACAATTATTCAAATAGTGTACTACATTTTTTGTTTTATATAAATACATCAATATTAGACACATATTAAAAAGAGAAAATGTTTGATTTTTTGGTATATTTAAAAAAATAGTGAAGTATTTATAAGTTATTTAACTTTTATTAAAAAAAGATAGTAAGAACTAGTAAATCGATGCAACAGAAACCTCACTAATACTTGTAATGCCCCAAAATTTTAATTATGTTATGTATTGTTAATAGAAATATGAGCCTAGTTAGAATGTAAATTAGAACTTTAACTTAAAAGAATAAGTTTTAGTCATTTAAAATAAATGTTCATACTTGAGGGGCCATAAAGGGAAATAATGAAAGTTAATTTATAAAACAATTAAAAACACACCACACACACATCAGTGTGTGTGTGTGGGGATGTCGCCTGGAGCAAGAGAAGCAGAAGGGAAAACCTTCATCTTCACAAAATCTGGAAAATTGAAAGGAAATCATGGCCTAAATCACTGCATGAACATATAGAAACGTTCATCTAAGTTAGTCTAACAAGTGGTAAGTTGAATTTTATGATTTTTCATAAGTGCGTTATGATCGAAACATTGAAATTGATTGGAATTGAGTATGGACATTTGATAGAATCACTATGTAGAAGATGAATTATGCTTGAATTTCGATTATCTTGATGACTCAAAGTAAAACCCACTTATAATAGAAATATGGTAAAATATGATAATCATGTTAGTGCAAATTCATATAATATTGAGATAAAGTTTGTATGTAGTAGATTATTAGTTAGATGTTTTGGTGCAAGATGATGATTGTGTGAATTTAATTGATTATGATGGTTCATGTAGTGAAATAGGAAGAATATGCATAGAATACTTGTACATTATGCTTTGTTAATGGTATGCAGATCAAGTGTTTGTTAAAATGCTTGAATAAATAATTCTATGTGACAAGGATGATCTCATGTGAGTGTATGTTAAATGGTTAGATTGGGAAATTGATAGTTGTTATCTTGATTACGTTAAGAAAAGAATGGAAACGAAGACATGAGATTAAAGTATGTTGATTGTAAATAGTAGGAGTAAAGGAGGAAGACACAAGCCATTCCGGATCGCAATTGAAACACGACAAAGGTAAGTTCTTGTGCTTACGAATTCTAGTAGTGTATTGTGTTATGTTACATTTTTATGCAAAGCATAAAAACTGGTATTTTGTTAAACAAAATTATATTGAGGTTTGATCAGTGTAGATTGGTCGGATAAGTAGGATGACATATGTATGAAAACGGGAATTGGCGTCAAAACGGATATAGTACATCGAAGGAATTCGACATCAAGACCCGTTAGAAAGTATGATTGAATGAATGTTAACAATATGATTATTATTATGTTCGACGGGCAGTTTGAGTTCTCATTAGTTACTTATGAAATTAATAACTTGTGGTATGATTGTAGGTAAATTGTCGACTTAGGTAGATGGCAAGCTTGGGGCGAACACACACACCATCATAAGCGCTTCCGTGATGATACTCGACTAAATGGGTCAAATACTTTTGTAGAAAAAACTTTTATGGTCGTGTCTAGTGTGTAAATGCTTAACTCTATAAGTTGACGAAACCTTGTTGTTCTTTTGTATTTCGTTTGATGGTCGTTTTAACTTAAGTATGTAATGTTCTGGATAGGATGTTAGCTTGTTTCTCTCCATTTTGGAAATTATGTGATCTTTGTATTAAAGTAGTGAATTGACACATTTCGTTGTCGTAAATGACTTTGTTTTACCTTGTTTAAGTCAGTTCATACATACATAGGGCTACAAAGGAACCGAACAAACACAAACAAGACTCTATTCGTGTTCGTTTGTTAAGAAAATATTGTGTTCACGAATTATTCATGAACATTTATCGAACGATATTATTTGTTCGTGTTCATTCATTAAGGAAATGAACGTGTTCATATTCGTTTGTGTTTGTTCGTTAATTTTAGGTACCGGACAAAAACGAACGCAAACAAACACAAAAAAATGAACATTTGTAAACATAAATGAATACAAACCAACATAAATAAGCGTTCATGAACATAAACAAATACAAACAAACACACAAATATTATATAGATCCACCCAAAATATACTATCCCAGTTATCCAAACATAGTTGACATAATCTTGATCACATAATAGTATAAAGTAATGTCTCAAAAATTATCATGTTAAACTTGAGGTCTTCGTATAATCCACCCAAAATAAACTCGAATTCTTACTTTAATCCACCCAAAATTGTATAGTTAATCAAAATATGTGAAGTAATACTAATATGTAATACACTAATATATATTTATTAAATAATTTATTAGTGGGAATTTGGAGTAGTTAAATAAAAAATAAAAGTTAAAAACCTTAATTAATGAACTATGGACCACAAATGAACATAAACGAACACATTATCGTACATTTACGAACATAAATGAATAACATTTGTTCATGTTCGTTCATTTAATAAACGAATAAACACAAACGAACTTCCAATGATTCACAAACTATTTGCTAAACATTCGTTTACAACCCTACTAATATATGAGTTGACTTTTTATTGCTTACTATATTTTATTGACTAAATGCATATTTTGTACAAAAATCGTCCCCTTGTATACACTTATTTATGTATATCTATACTAGTTGGAAACCCGCGCGATGCGGCGGCGAGAACAATTTACAATGCGGAATTTGTTTTCTGTTAGTTTATCAATCCACTCGTGATTACAGTATAATACATTTTTTAGTTTTCTTATTCTTAGCATCGGTGTAGTCTATTTATGCCACAAGCCTTACAAATCTGTCGGATGTCAGTAAAATCAATAAAACGTTAATGGAATGTTTTCATGAATGGGATAAATGGGATACCTACTTGCAGCCATAGTGTAACACCCTAAATTTTAATTATGTCTAGTTATATATAAGTTATTAAAAGATACCACAAGTAGTAACTAGAAACATGACCATGGTTAGTGTATAAGTTAAAATGTGCTAAATATAAGTGTTCATACTAGAGGGGCCAAAAGAGATAATAGAAGAAAGTTCAGTTTGATAAATATAAAACTTACACACACCACACACACATCAAGTGTGTGTGGCGACCAGAACAACATCAGGGGAAGAAGAAAACCCCCATTTTTACAAAAATTAGGAAAATCAAGAAGGAATTCATGGCCCCTCTCCCTGCATGAACACTTAATCTATCATCTCAACTAGTCTAACAAGAGGTAAGTTAAATTTTGTGATTTGATGAAGTTTCATAAGTGGGTTATGAATAATCTATGAAATTAGATAAAATTAGTATGAATAATTGATATAATCACTAAATAGAAGATGAAATGTGCTTAAATTTTGATTATATTGATGATTTATGATGAAACCCATTTGTGATGGAACTAGGATGATGAATGATGGTCATGTTAATGTAATCCATATGATGTTAATGTAAAAATTTAGTGTAGTAGAACATTAGTAGATGGTTGTGTGCTAGATGATGATCATTGTGTGAATTTGATCGATTTTAAAAGTTTATGTAATGAAAAAGGAAGAATGTGCATAGAATACTTGTACTTTATGCTTTGATCTTGATGCTCACACCAAGTGTTTGATGAAATGATTAGAATAGAGGTTTTTGTGTGATTTCTATGATCAAATGTAATTATGTTACTAATTGGCTCATGTCAAGAATGTGAAGAATTACTATATATGTTATGTCAAGAAAAGAATGAGTTGAAAACATAAGATATAAGCTTGTTAAATTTGTTATTTTAGGAGTGAAAGAGGAAGGAGCGAGCAATACCGGATCACCATCAAAACGGGACAAAGGTAAGTTCTTATACTTACTAGTATTGGCGATTTAAGGTTTTATAAAGTTTAAACTAAGTTAGAGTGGTAAATTTAACTGTCATAAACGGACAAGTATGTAGAAGCATGGTTATGAATGTGATTCGTTCCAAACGGGTCAATGAACGGAAGATTTCATAAAGAATGTTTAACACGATTGTGTAAGTTAGAATTATGAAGTTAAAAGTGAGTTAATATTGACTTTTGTGATTGTGGTGTAGGTAAAGTTGATGTTTAATCGACAAGCGAAGCTCGGATCGAACACACCTTGTTACTCTTATGCGCTTCCGTTTATGTTTTGAACGCCAAACGGGTCATAAACTTCTTTAGGTTGTAAAATATGAATTTTATGCTCGCGTCTTTTGTAAGTGAATTAGGTTCATACTTATGCTATGGTAGTTTGGTTAAATGGTATTAAAAGATTTTTAACGATGACGATTGTTAAATCTCGTTATAAGGGTATTTTGGTCAATTTTTATGAGTAGAAGGAAATGTTTTAAAATCTTTGGCAGGTAGTCATTTAATTCAATACCATGTCCAAGAAGCTCCTAATCACTACACAGAATCAAGAATCATCATCATTGGATCATAAGCAAATACACACAATTAAAAATTTTCAATTGATGTTTATAACCAAAACAATTAGGTTTACACACCTTGTGGATCATCAGTGATTTCTCTCTTGTTTCTTATCTACACATTGATGTATATATTGTTTATTTATCATGCAACATATTAATTGTAAACCCCTTTAAAACCATCGAGCCATTTGACCCGCCAATCCATTATTGGATCTAGTTTTTACTTAAGATAACCACATATTTGCATCACAAAATTGATAGAAACTGAAAACTGGAGCCAAAATAAAATTTTGAGTTAAATTTCTTTCTAGATCCATGTATTGATTTAATAAATTATAAAATTAAATCTAAATACTAATATGAACACATATTAAAAGAAATCTCCCTAGTTTTTACTTAAGATAACCACATATTTGCATCACAAAATTGATAGAAACTGAAAACTGGAGCCAAAATAAAAATTTTGAGTTAAATTTCTTTCTAATCCATGTATTGATTTAATAAATTATAAAATTAAATCTAAATACTAATATGAACACATATTAAAAGAAATCTCAACATGAATCTATATGAAAATCATTAAACTTAAAAGAAACCTGAAGCATAAAAGGATCAGATCTAAACCAAAATTTCACAACAATAATCAGCAGCAACATCAACTTATCTGATTTCAAAACACATGATAAAAGTGTAGAGAGATGTACCATTTTACATAGAAAAAACTATGTCAAGAGTTGATAAACCCAAATACCTCTAAACAAAATCAACACACCATAAATGAATGTAGATAGAAAAATTACACACCTACAAGAACACATATATGAAGATCAGCAACACCATACATTTGAATGTTCAAAGGAAAAAAGAACCAACAGAGGAAAATTCTAGAAAGCAACCAAAGCAAAAAACCATGAAACAACACATGAGTCAAACCTAATCATTCAACCGAGTTGAGTCAACTCACCAACAACTCCACACTGATTGCAATAAACCGACCTAGATCCGACCAGATCTTCTCTACCACTTCGAGGCACACACACAATACGATTCACGTTACTTCCTCATGCCAGTCTTGAAAAGTTTGGCCTTCGTGTGTTCACCGAGGGTAACGTTAAAATGTCATCGAGTTCGGCTGTTAGCCTCCATTCCATCCTCTTCAATCGATGACATTTTCAAAACATCATTTTGAACGTCAGATCTCGACGAATCACATAAAAATTGTTCGAACAAAATCAGATATCTGTGGGATTTGAGGGATTTTCTTAAATTAGGGTTGGAGAGTTCATTAAGTTAATGGAGATCGATGAGATTGAAGGGAGTCAGTTTCAAGGGATAAGAATTAATGCGAATTTGATTTGGGAGGTGGAACCTAGGGTTTTATCTCGAAGACAAGAACTTCTTCTCAGAGTTTTTGAAGGTTTGGATTCATGGAGGTTTTCCTGTGGGGGGGGGGGGGGTTGAATTTCCTATGGGGGCTTTTGAATCTCCTGCTCTATACCTTCATGAAATTCTTGACTAACGTGGGAGAGACAAAGAGAGAGAGAAACCGATGAGTTTTGGAGATGATAAAATATTAGAAATTACGGTGAAAAGGCATTAGGGTCTGGTTTCAATCGAGAAAGTTGGCTCCAGGTGCAGAGTAATTCAAATTTGAAAGTCAAAGAACCATCCATTTACACAAAAGAGGTGTACATGATGCCTTGAAAAGTCTGATGCATTATAAGATGCTTTTAAGACTTGTACATGTTGAAAAAGTGGTAAATGATCAAAATTGCCTTTCGAATGTGCATTATATATATATATATATATATATATATATATATATATATATATATATATATAGGTAGAGGTTCATGTGAGAAAATTTAAAAGTGTAAGAAGGATAAGAAAGATTATGGAGGTGACATGTGTCCCTTTTTATTTTGGTAGTTTAAGGGTATAAGTATAATTTAACTAATAAAATCTAATTATGGAATGAATATATGCAACTGATTTTTGGCTGTTATTGTAGGGTTTTTCGAATTTGAAATAACACCCTAACTCATAAAAACACCACAACATGTATATTGAAGGCATACATCTTATAAAGAACATAAATATAACTCATAAAAACACCCTAACTCATAAAAACACCACAACATGTATATTGAAGGCATACATCTTATAGAAAACATAAATATAACAGAAATAACACTATAACTCATAAAAACACCATAGCAGTTATATTGAAGGCACACATCTTATAAAGAATACCCTAACATTGAATATAACATAAATAACACCCTAATATAACACCAGTCAACATTTTAATCAGAATCAAAACAGAAATAACACCCTAAATATATAAAAACAGAAATAACTCTACATAAGTATATCAATATGGTACTCATATTAAAGATAAAAAAAACACTCGTTTGTAATTTAAAAAAAATAATTACGTATAAAAAGTTATTGATGTTTAAAAAAGAAGGGGGAACTTTGCATGTGTATTAATGTTAGCTTCTTAATTTAAAAATATTAAATTTACCTTTATACCCTTAATCTAGAAAATTAGTTAGTTTAATAGTCAACATTATTTACAGAATTGCCACTATGATCTCAACCATTAGATTAAATATCTAATGATTTAGATTCCTTCTTATCCTTCTCACACTTTTAAATTTTCTCACAATAACCTCACCCTATATATATATATATATATAATATAGTATAGTATAGATAAGGTCTCAACTTTGAAACCCTTACCTACAAAATATTTTGGATAATTGGTTCACAACAACCTTTAAATCTTAATATGGGATGTTACAAATAGGATTGTAAACGAATCGAACGAACACGAACAAGGTCTTATTCATGTTTATTTTTTAAGGAATCACTATGTTCATTAACTGTTCATACACGCTACGCTTACCGAATGAGATTCCTTGTTCATGTTCATTTATTAAGGAAATGAAAGTGTTCATAAACTATTCATGAATTACCGAACTTAAGCGAACACAAGAACACAAAAAAATGTCCATGAACACAAACAAACGCTCATGCACACAAACAAATACAAACAAACATATATCAATTTTAGAATAAAATCTGCATTTCATCATTTCTCATCATAATGATTACGAAAAATCCACCAAAAATAAATAAATATTTAACAAATTTTTTCGAACATAGTTGACATAATTGTGATAAACATACCCAACACAAAAATTATGAACTTTCTCAATCGTTAACACAAACTGAAACTGAGATGGTTAAATGAGGGATATTGTGCATATGGTATAACTAGGTTTCCAAAATTTTTTTAAAAAAAACTTAAACCATTAAAATAAAAATATAACACACAAAAACCTTTACGTGAGCACAAATTAACATAAATGAGCAAATATAAATGAACACGTTATCTTCATGTTCGTTTGTTTAGCTTAACAAACGAAATTTCTTATTTGTGTTTATTCATTAAATTAAAGAACGAACATCCCGTTGAATGGTTAAACGTTGGGTTCGTTTACAACCTTAGTTACAACTCAATATGATCTATAAAGATCTAGCTTGATCTATTCACACATGAATTTGCAAGTTGTGGCAAACAAATGAGTAGAAACGAGGTGGTTGCAAGTTGGTCGCAAACCAATCACGAAATATGGGCCAAATTTTGTTCTTAAAAATGGTTGCAAAGTTTTCACCGGTTGCATATTGGATTAGCCACATGCATTTTGTGATCAAAATGATGATCGTAGATCGGTCGAAAAAAGCCTATTTACGACCAGTTACAATCGAATCATGGTCAGAAACACCTAGATTTCTAATAGTGTATTATTAAGAATAAAAAACGCATGCAAATGGATACAAGCAAGAAAATTCGTTTGTAGTGGCAAACCTATGAACTTTTTTAACAAGGTCGAAATTTGTAGGATCGGTTGTATATTGCTAATATTAATTTTTTTTGTCTAATTTGGATCAAGTCATATAACAAAAGGATAAAACCAAATTAAATCTCAAATAAATAATAAAACTACGTAAATCATCAATATAATTGCGTAATAGAAATACAATATTCATAGAGTTGCTATATACATGTTTTCATTTTTTGAAACCTAGCCATTAAAACATCTAGACTAACATTTATGATCATTTATTTTTCAATATAACAAATACAACTATGCTTAAATATGCCTCACCAATTTGATTACGCGAATCGGACTTCACGTACTTTATTATAGAAAATATCTCTAAACACTTATTGTTGCAATGAGCAAAACGAGAGTTAACTTCGATACATGGTACGCAAACATAATTAAAGGTGGCAAATATTGTATTTCTTTTTAAAATTATCAATTTAGATCGGATTTCAACCCTGAGTCTTTTTTGTCATCTTCATGAATATCATATCGATACATCTAGGTTAATCTTAGTCCTTTTGATATATCAAACCTACCAAAATTATCACATGGACTCAACTTACTAATAAAAATAAGTAAGTCAGATGTGACTCAGTTCTCAAGCTCTTTGAAATGCGTATGTAGCATCATATTGAAACTACCATACTCTGATGATATGTGGTGTTTGACATTTGTGTTTTTAGGGTTAACGTAATAACCATCCTATGTTTACTGATACGGACTAAGTGACCATTATCACTTAGTCAATGTTTCTAAGTCTACACGTTTCCATTCCCTAGTTAGTTAGTTAGTTAGTATGCCTGTTAATTCTCATGTTTTCTATTTCTCCATGTTTCATTTACACTCTCATATGCATGTCAACGTTTCCGTTATCTTGTTTTGTTGAATGCTTAACAAGAATTTTGCAAAAAAGTTTTACCTTTTCATATTTTCATTTCGTTTAATTCTTAGGAGGCAAACATAAAATATCATGTACATGGTACTTTGGTACCCTTCTTAAAGTGGTATGTACTATGAAATTGAAAACCCCTGATGGTCATATTTGGGACCTAAAAGCCCGTAAAAAGCCCAACTTTATTGGGCCATATTTGGGACCGTGTACCCAACCCTAACGGTCCACTTTTGTTATTAAAAAAGAAGCCGCCTAATGAAAACTAGGAACTTAAAAAGACCAAATCACCAAAACCTTAATTTAGACATACTATAAGGAACAAACATGTAACTAAAAAGTAAGAAGGACAAGGTTATATTCTATCATTGAAGCCATTATATCCAAGCCTTCCTGCTGAATTCGACCTTTTATCAGGGTAGTGTAGTAAGGTTAGAGGTGCAACTAGAAGAGTTGGCCCTCTTTCGCTTTTTTTATCAATTCGATTGCAGTCTCCGAAGTCCTTCTTGATCGATGGTCCCCATTAGCATTAGTGCTAATTAGCAGCCGCTTTTTTTGGAAGGCGAGATACTTATGTGTGACCGCGGATTCCACGGTAGCAGTAGTTCTAGCTCTACATTAGGAGCAGGGGGGCTTATCCAATAACAAAATTATACTATATTATATTATACTAACTATTAATTTTAAGTGCCGGTATGCCACACAACCCTATCAATTTCAAGCCATGTTTTTACTTTTACATGCTTTCATCTATAGTTATGATAATTTACTGTATACATCTATACTTCTTCATCAACAACAATAATATTATAAAGGCATTTATTTTTATATGTTTAAAGTTCATTTGTTAACACATATAAAGTATTGAATCAATCAAAATTTTATGATTATTGAATCGATCAAAACTGTATAACCCTTTAAGCACTAAAGATGACATGACATATGCAAGATAGACGATAATTATCTAGGACAATTACATAAAAGATAGTGATGCGATATATCTTATGCACTATCACATCAACATGTTAGGCAAAAAAGGCAAAACGACGATCAGTGACTACTCAAGAGGTAAAATATCATTTTATATATAAAAAGTTTAATATATTTTTTTTTGACAAATGAAAGTCTAATACTTTAAATGCAAATCTATATACATGCTATGATATTTTATGCTTCTGTAATTTGAAAAATGAAAGTCGAGTGCTCTAAATACAGATCTATATAGATATTAAGATAACTTTATGCAATTTGTATTTTTTTGGTGTTTTTTGGGTTTGCTCTATGGAGCTGGCCTCACATATAATATTTTAAGTTTGGAAGTTGTTATAGTTAGATGATATTTTAGTTTAGTCAGCTGGTTTTTGGTTGTGCATTTCAACTATTATATGTTTGTACTTTTTGGGTATAATTTCATCCATGAAAATTAAAAAACAATATTTATTTTTCCACAAGACCACATGGGTTTAATTATAACCCATGCAACATAGTGTCTAAAGTAATTTGGACCAATGGCACTAGTGAATTGCAATATCAGGGAGCATTCAAATCTTATTATATGCATTTAGATAAATTTTAAGCGATGAGAATTATTGAGTGTGTGTTACCTTTCTAAAATAAATATAATTAGAATTAGAATTAGAATTACGACCAGATGCAATGCAGCGGGATTCTTTAGTTATAACTAAGTCGATTTAGGATCCACACGTTATATTGAACCTGTCAAACAGGAAAAAATAGACGATGTAAAAACGTTCACCCACCCACGCACGTTGCGTCGTATTAACTCGCAAGATTTAGAACGAAACGTAAAAATGTTAAACCAAGGACGCACATTGCGACGTGTTAAGTCACAAAATTTAGAACGAAACATAAAGCGAAAAATTTGCGTAAAATGAAAACTATAAAGAACCAAAGTTGAAAGTAAAAAAAGTTGTGAGTCTTGATTGCAAAAGATAAAAAGTTTTGGGTTAAAAGTAAAAAAAAAACAAATGGTTTTAGGTTAAAAGTATTTATGAAATACTTTCGGGTGAAAAGTAAAAAAATCAATTTTTTTTGAAAAACCCGCAAAGCCAAGATTACAACACATATATGCATAAACATGTAACGTAAACATGTTAAACCAAAGACACACGTTGCGATGTGTTAAGTAATAAAATTTAGAACGAAGTATAAAGTGAAAAATTTGCGTAAATTGAAAACTATAAAGGACCAAAGTTGAAAGTAAAAAAAAGTTGTGAGGATATATTGCAAAAGATAAAAAGTTTTAGGTTAAAAGTAATTTATGAAATAGAAAAATAAAAAAAATAATATCTTTTTTAAAAAAACCCTAAAGTCAAGATTTCAGCACATATATGTATAGAAATGATGCTTGTTTATAGTGTTTTAATAAAATAAAGAGTTAAATGCTTGGTTGGTCCCTGTGGTTTGCAAATATTGCAGACTTGGTCCCAGTGGTTCACTAATTACACGCTTGGTCCTAATAGTTGTAATTTTTGTACTCGGGTGGTCCTTACCACTAACCTATGTTAAGTTTTTCAGTTAAATACATGCAAAATTACTAACTTACCCCTAAACAAATAAGAAAAAAAAGAAAAAGAACTGAACCTGCCCCTTTATCTTCTTCATCCTCTCCCTCTCTCTCTCTCAAACCCACCACCCACCATCCACCGTCAGCCCACCACCACCTTCAACCCAACACCACCTCCTCCACCGCCTCCTTCAATCCATCACCACCACCTCCACCGTCAATCTTATGTAAAAGACATATATTTAACATTCGGGATCCAAAGGCGATGGGTTGATGGAGGAAACTTTTCCGTATGTGAAGAAAGCGGAGGCCATGGTGACTGATATTGATGAGTTATTGGGTCAATCGCTTATTAAAGCGAACTGGAAACTAGAATCGAGAAATCAAGGGAAGAAGTCGAATGATTATGAGGATGGTTATAAGAGGCCTAGACCAATGGTTAAGCTGCAAGAACAATAAGTCATGTTTTTTTATTATATGATATGTTAAACATGATTTGCAATTGCATTATGCTAAAAGTTATTTATTTTGGTAGGAAAAGGCAAGAAAAAGATTTAAAGTTGTTAGAGAAGGTGACTGCATAAGAGACCCTATACAAGATTGACGGTGGAGATGGTGGTGATGGGTTGAAGGAGACGGTGGAGGAGGTGGTGGTGGGTTGAAGGTGGCGGTGGTGGTGGGCTGACGGTGGAGGTGGGTGGTGGGTTTTAGAGAGAGAGAGAGGGAGAGGATGAAGAAGATAAAGGGGCAGGTTCGGTTCTTTTTCTTTTTTTTTCTTATTTGTTTAGGGGTAAGTTAGTAATTTTGCATGTATTTAACTGAAAAACTTCACATAGGTTAGTGGTAATGACCACCCGAGTGCCAAAATTACAACTATTAGGACCAAGCGTATAATTAGTAAACCACTGGGACCAATTCTGCAATATTTGCAAACCACAGGGACCAACCAAACATTTAACTCTAAAATAAATATAATATGTATAAATTTTAGTTTAAATAATTTAATATTAATTTTCTCCGGATTTAATAACATACTATTTTAATTCAAATAACGAAAGATGTTGCTAACCACCATAATCACTATCAAAACATACTTCGACCTTACCTTTCATCGGAATCACTTCCCAATAGCAATCACATTGTCACATGCAATTTCAAATCTTCATTCTAACAATAAAATCAAAATCCTATTATTTAAAAGAGAGCCAATCTATCAAGGTGCTAGAACAAACAAGAAGGTTTTACACTAGTTATAGTTGTGTGGTTTCCTTTTGTAGTGGGCCAAGTGATAATTAAATGCCTATAATATTCATTCTTAGTGGTGTTCTATCCATAGGTGTGGATGAAGGATTAGGATGTACCTAACCTAAAAATGAAAAGTCTTCTAGTTTCGAACCTGAGACTCTCGTGTAACAGTAAAGTTGATGTAAAATACCAACCAGTTTGTCTACTAGCCGTTCAAAAAAAAAAAAAAAACCTCCACTGTTACAAGCATACACCATCATTTACTCCAGCTATTACACAATTTTCATTCATATATTGCCTTGAAATATTGGTTGAAATTTCTAAATCTTTAATACTAACTATAAAATTATATTCATTTATTTATTTATATATTAAAACTGTGAGGGATGATAAATAGTAAGAAAAATATAAAAAAGAGTTAAATGCTTGGTTGGTCCCTGTGGTTTGCAAATCTTGCAGACTTGGTCCCAGTGGTTCACTAATTACACACTTGGTCCCAGTAGTTTCAAATTTTGCACTCGGGTGGTCCTTACCACTAACCTTTGTTAGATTTCTCAGTTAAGTATATGCAAAATTACTATTATACCCCTCGTCTTCTTCATCCTTTCTCTGCTACCACCTGCAACTACTCTGCTACCACCACCCTCACCCTCGCCGTCTTTCACCGCCATACCACTCCGGAATAGACCTTCGGAACCGGTTCGAGTTTATGACTAAGGCCAGTTCGATGATCTTTCGGTTTTACAAACATTGACATTGCCACAACCAAGATCTCTAATCAATTCGAATCATCCCAAGAGTTTTGGTTACCGCAATCTTGACGGATTTAACTTACTGAGTGTAGTCCATCTACATCGGCAAAAAAACCCCACAAATCTGGTAAAAAAAGAAGACCAAAAATATGCACAACCAGAATCTCTAAAAGGATTTAAAACATAAAGATTTACTGAAGAAACATTCCGAAAGCATACAAACCATAAGAAAAAAGTGATGGGAGTTTTCAATAAACAACGAAAGATGAAAGATATCAACAACTAAAAGCAATCGCCTCCAAAAGGGCTGCCATGAACTTCATCTGTGTTTCTTCGTTGATTCTTGAGAAAGGAGGGACATGTACAAAAAGGGATTTATGACCGTTGCGTTCGGCAAACCGGAGAGAATGATAGTATACATAGTTGCACACGAAACGCCCTGCGTCATCAGAGATCGTTGCGTCACAGCCTTTGATGTTGTTTAAGTACTCCAGAATGGCATCAACAAAGCAAGCAGTCTTCGAGTTTATGACTCGAACCGGTTTTGCGGGACAATTCCGAAGGTCTATTCCGGAGGAGCTCGGTCTGTTACCTCCGGTAGGTAACCAGCAATGTCGCCGTGGTTGAGGTCTATTCCGGCGAGTCAACGTGTCGCCGCTGGTCGGAGTAGACCCATCGGTTTGGTTTGTAACCGTAATGTGACGACAGTAATCCAACGGTTTTCTTCGTTCCGTTAACTGAGAATCTGGTGGATGGTTTGGGGCAATGGGGAAGATGGCGGTGAAAGGCGGCGAGGGTATGGCCGAGTGGTATGGCGGTGAAAGGCGGCGAGGGTGAGGGTGGTGGTAGCAGAGTAGTTGCAGGTGGTAGCAGAGAAAGGATGAAGAAGACGAGGGGTATAATAGTAATTTTGCATATACTTAACTGAGAAATATAACAAAGGTTAGTGGTAAGGACCACCAGGGTGCAAAATTTGAAACTACTGGGACCAAGTGTGTAATTAGTAAACCACTGGAAACAAGTCTGCAAGATTTGCAAACCACAGGGACCAACCAAACATTTAACTCTATAAAAAAACCCTCAAACTTAAAAAAAAAAAATTAGTTTGATGAAATCAAGATAATGTAACGGCTGATGAAATCTACACCTTACATTTCAAGAACGTGAAAGCTTCCAAACTCATCCTGCCTGCTTCTAGAATCCTCTTCTTCTCCCCCAAAACCCCAAACCATTGCAGCAGCCCCCTTCATTCTTTTCAACCAATCACCACTCTCAATCCACCAAATCTTTTCAACATCATGGCTCCTGTTCTAAGCAGAACTTTGACCCCTGCTTCCATAGTCTCACTCCCTTATTCTACACTCTTTTCATCTAAATCCAATACCCACAACAGGTTATTATCAAGAAGTGTGTTTCTACATCAAAATGGTCTCAAAGTTAACAACTTTTCTTGCTCCGGGTTGAATTGGAATGTGGGTAAAAGAGGTAACAGTGTGGTGGTGAAGTGTGAGGCTTCTGCTGTGGCTGAAAAAGAAGCCGCTGACTCTTCTGGTGAGACTTATGAGTACCAAGCTGAGGTGGGTTTTAATTTTTTTTTATTGTATTGGTTGAATTGGGTTATAAAGGTTCATAGTTTTTCTAGGGTTTGATTGGTTGATTGGGAATTTGTTATTTGTTTGTGTTTGCTGATGATAAAGTTTGTAACTTGTGTGTTTCTTTTAGTGTTTTGTCACTGTTTTTGAACAAATTGTTTGAAGTTTTTTAGTTTATTATGTTTATGTTCTTGTTGAATTTTCAAGATTAATTTCATAATTTTATAGGGTTTGATTGATGGAAGGTTTGTTATGTATTTGTGTTTATTTCTGATAAAGTTCCTAACTTGTGTGTTTCTTTTAGAGTTTTGTCAATGTTTATGAACAAATTGTTTGCAGTTTATCATGTTTATGTTTCTTGTTGACTTTTAAAGATTTTTTAAAATCTTGAATTTTTGTATGTAGGTTTCTCGTCTGATGAATCTGATAGTTCATAGTTTATACAGCCATAAGGAGATTTTCCTCAGGGAACTTGTGAGGTAATGACATCTCCCTTTTGTTCTATACTTGTTGTATATTATTTATTTTATATAATGAATGTTGACTTATGATCGGTTAAAGTTATTAAAGATTTTGTCCAATTTAATTGAGCCCATATTCTCCATAACCATTTATGCTCACATTTCATTCTTTTTCTTTTTTATTCAGTAATGCAAGTGATGCTCTTGATAAACTAAGATTCTTAAGTGTAACGGATCCGTCATTACTCGGAGATTCCAGTGAGCTAGAGATCCGTATCAAACCCGACCCGGAGAAAGGGACCATCACAATTTCGTAAGATTCTTTACTTTTTTCATGAAGCTTCTATTCCATATGAAAAAGGTGGTTAAAACAATGTTCGTAATTATAATTATTTTACAGAGACACCGGTATTGGAATGACCCGGGAAGAGCTAATAGACTGCCTCGGAACTATTGCTCAAAGTGGCACTTCTAAGTTTTTGAACGCACTTAAGGTACTTGATCTTTAATTACAAGATAATTCACTTGTAATGCGTATGACATTCAATTTTTTTAAATAAAATTCGTTATGCTTTCTTGTGTTATAGGAGAACAAGGATCTCGGAAGCGATAACAGTTTGATTGGTCAATTTGGTGTTGGGTTCTATTCGGCTTTTTTGGTTGCTGAAAAGGTATTTAGTTACATTCTCCTTACATAACCGTTTGTTAGTTTGTAACCATAGCTATTTCAGCGTTAATTTTATCTTGTAAACACATAGGTGACTGTGTCCACAAAGAGTCCCAAATCCGACAAACAATACATTTGGGAAGCATCGGCCGAGAGTAGCTCGTATGCAATCAAAGAAGAAACCGATCCCGAAAAGCAGCTTCGTCGTGGGACAGAAATAACGCTTTATTTGAAGGTAGTTTATATATTTTTTGTATAAAGTTGTTATCTTTTTGCATAAAAGAAAGCTTCTTGTGATAGTTTCGTAGTGTTTTTTTATGTTTAATTGAATTGATCGTCTTTTTGTTTCTATATAGGATGATGACAAATATGAGTTCACAGAGCCGAGCAGGGTTCAGGGTTTGGTGAAAAATTACTCGCAATTTGTTTCATTTCCCATATACATGTGGCAAGAGAAATCAAGAACGGTTGAGGTTAGTTCTATGTTCCAACTTCTAATTTTCCATTGCCATATGCTACAGATGGCCTTTTCGACCCATTCGTTTGTCAATGGGTTGTTTTAGGGGTGTGTTTTACCTTAAATGCCTTCAATTATAAGAAATTTAAGCCAAACCGGGAACGGGTTGAAAGTTTTTTTAAGAGTAAAGTACACGGATGGTCCCTGTGGTTTACCAAAATTTTGGATTTGGCCCCTAGCTTTCCAAAACTAGATGGATAGTCCCTGTGATTTGTACTTTGTAGGACATGCTAAAACCTTTAGATTTGTTGGTTGGGGACTAAATGCATTAAAAAGTGCAAACCACAGGGACCATCCATGTACTTTTGAAAAGCTAGGGACCAAATCCAAAATTTTGGTGAACAACAGGAACCATCCTTGTACTTTACTCTTTTTAAAGTCGATTCTTTATGCATTGATACGGCTTCTTGAATCATGTTGTCATCAATGCGAACTTTAGAAACTAGTAACATTGTTTTGCATTTTTCAACAAGGTTACATAGTTAAACACAACATTAACTTTTTATTCACAGGTAGAGGAGGAAGAAGAACTGAAGGAAGGAGAAGAAACACCACCAGAGGTAACGTCTATAGAGACCAAAAAGTCCGATTAAGCTTATTCCGTTAATATTCATTTAATTTCTAATGAAACTAATGATGTTTGCTACGGGTTTTCAGGGTGAGAAGAAGACAAAGAAGACGACTAAAACCGAAAAATACTGGGATTGGGAATTGGCCAACGAAACCAAACCTATATGGGTACGTTAAAACACTTTAAAAACTACAAACAACACTTTTAGCTGCTTATATGTTTCCAAATTTGTTAATTACATGATTTAAATGCAGATGAGGAATCCAAAGGAAGTTGAAAAGGATCAATACAACGAATTTTACAAGAAGACATTCAATGAGTTTCTTGATCCTCTTGCATACACTCACTTCACCACCGAGGTATTCATCGTTTTAGTTTATTTCTAACGGATTGCATATTACATAAATATCTTGTGTTTTAATTCTTACGATTTGTGCAGGGTGAAGTAGAATTTAGAAGTGTTATATACATTCCCGGAATGGCACCGATGAACAACGAAGACGTAGTGAATCCCAAAACAAAGAATATCCGTCTGTACGTGAAGCGTGTCTTCATTTCAGATGATTTTGATGGCGAACTGGTAAATATTTTGCTATTAGTTTTAACAAGTCAATAATCGCCCCGCCATATTTTAGGTAAATATTTTAAAACTGATTCTTGCTATGCAGTTTCCAAGATACTTGAGCTTTGTAAAGGGTGTGGTTGATTCAAATGATCTTCCTCTAAACGTTTCACGAGAAATTCTTCAAGAAAGTCGAATCGTATGTTCAAAATTTCAACTTCACCTGATTAAAATATATATTACTTTAATCTTATATATTAAAAATAAACTGCCGTTTGTTTCTTGTACCACAGGTAAGAATAATGCGAAAGAGGCTTGTTAGGAAAACGTTTGACATGATTCAGGAACTTGCAGACAGTGAGAACAAAGAGGTTGATAAAAGAACATTTTAAAGCATTTCTTTTCTATTTGCTTTTTTCATTAAGGTATACATATACTTATATATGACTTGAATTTGGTGAAATAATTATAGGATTATAGAAAGTTTTGGGAGAATTTCGGCAAGTTTGTAAAGTTGGGATGCATCGAGGACACCGGAAATCATAAAAGAATAACTCCATTGTTGCGGTTTTTCTCATCTAAAAGTGAAGATGAGTTGATAAGCTTAGATGAATACATTGATAACATGGATGAAAAGCAGAATGCAATTTATTATATTGCAACTGACAGCTTGAAAAGTGCTAAATCTGCTCCGTTTTTGGAGAAATTGGTACAAAAGGGTATCGAGGTACGTGTTTTTATCAAATCCTTCTCAGTTTATTAGAAACTTCTACTTTTAAATTGTTCTAGAGTAAATGCCATTTTCATCCCTTGAGGTTGGGTCATTTTTGCGACTTTCGTCCAAAGGTTTGTTTTTCCGCATCCAGATCCAAAAGTTTTAAAATCTTGCCGTTTTCATCCAGCTCCTTAACTGCATCCATTTTTCTCCGTTAAGTCAGGGGTATTTCCGTTTTTTGGTTGGGCAATTCGGTCCTTTCCATGGTATTCGGCCTTTTTACACAAAGTGAAAAAGACCAAATTGCCCTTTAAGTTGGCAAAAAACGGAATTACCCTGACTTGACATAGAAATATGGATGGAGTTAACGAGCCGGATGAAAATGATAAGATTTCAACCCTTTTGGATCCAGATGCGGGAAAACAAACCTCTGGACAAAGTCGCAAAACTGACCAAACCTCAGGGACGAAAATTGCAATTTACTCTTCGTTTTATATCTTAATCCATCGAATGATTTGTGGGTCCCATCTTTGAAGGTGTTATATCTAGTTGAGCCTATTGATGAAGTGGCGATTCAGAACCTTCAAACATATAAAGAAAAGAAATTCGTTGACGTAAGCAAGGAAGACCTCGAGCTTGGTAAGTTGACCTTTGACCAACGTAACTCCTTTAATGGTTAGATCGTTTTATGTTCTTGGATAATAATTTACGACTTGTAGGTGACACGGATGAGGTTAAAGAGCGAGAAAATAAGCAAGAGTATATCGCCCTTTGTGACTGGATGAAACAGCAGCTAGGCGACAAAGTTGCGAAAGTACAAATCTCAAACCGTTTGAGTTCTTCCCCTTGCGTTCTCGTGTCTGGCAAGTTCGGGTGGTCTGCTAATATGGAACGGTTCGTGTTCAATTAAAAAAAGATTATAACGTTAAACGGTTGTTTTCCACTTAAGTTTTGTACTTAACTTGTGAAACGCGATGTTAATTATCAGGTTAATGAAAGCACAGACTCTTGGTGATACTTCAACCTTGGAGTTCATGAGGGGTAGAAGAATAATGGAAGTCAACCCTGATCATCCAATTATCAAGGACTTAAATGTAAGTAATCACCTTTGTTATTTAACCAATATTGTATAACATTCTATCCCCAAACTTTACTATAATGTCAAAAGTTACCCTCAACTTTGTAAATGTCATTTTAACCCCCTCCAAATTTCCAAAGTTTCGAGTGTGTACTAAAACTAATTTCTTATGTTTTTATTTTTATGTATGTGTCGGTATAAACTCGAGTTCGTCTGCGCTTTAATGCAATTTTTGTTTGGAAATGAGTCGGGTCAATTATAAAATGTATTATTTTTATCTACTTTTTAAGACTAAGTTTTGATGTAATTTTTGTTTGGAAACAAATCGGGTGAAATATAATACGTCTTCATTCGACGGTATAATTTTGAGTTACCTATGTTTTGACGTAAATTTAGTTAGGAAACGAGTCCGGTCGATTGTAGTGCAACTTTATCACGCCACGTACGACGCCACTGCGTATGTTTATTTTATGTACGTTTTGAGTTGGTCTACGTTTCGCCGTAATTTTTTTTAGAAATAAGTCGGGTCAAATATAAGAGATTTTCATTCAACTGTAGGAATTCGGATTACTCTATGTTTCAACGCAAGTTTAGTTCGGAAACGAGTCGGTTTGATTGTAGTCTATAATTATCACGTCGGGTAGGGTAAAAAACCTAGTTTTTCTTATAAGAATTTAGTTTTGAATTAATTTCCAGTCATGTTTTGCAGGCTGCATGTAAAAATGCACCCGAAAGCAGCGAGGCAAAGAGAGCTGTGGATCTCTTATATGAAACAGCTTTAATCTCAAGTGGATTCACCGTAAGCTTTTTATCTTCAAAAAACACATAAATTTTTCCTTTCCTTTTTTAGTTTTTGTTTTGACAATTTTTTTTATGGAAATGTGTAGCCTGATAGTCCAGCTGAATTGGGTGGCAAGATTTATGAGATGATGGCGGTTGCTCTTGGCGGAAAGTGGGGAAGAGTTGAGGAAAGTGAAGCCACTGATTCATCTGAATCGAATGTCGACCCGACATCTGAATCCGCTGCTGAGACAGAAGTGGTGGAGCCGTCTGAAGTCAGGACCGAAGCTGATCCGTGGAGTACGTGATCGGGTTAATCTTCATAGAAAGGCGCAAGTTGTTAGGGAATCGGGAGGATGGAGGAGTTTTGGATTGAGAATTTTATGATTTGTTATGAAGATGGATCCTTACTTTATATTTAAATAGACGCTTTTTTTGTTTTTATTAGTTTCTCCTTTTTTTCACTAACGTCACTTAAACTTTTTTTTGGTCTCTTTAAAGTCACTCGACTTTAATCGACTGTTTCATTATTGCACGATTGCCAGGTTACTTTGATGGCTCATCCTTTTTTCCTCATTATTGCGCGATTGCCAGGTCACCGGCCACTCGTTTCTTCTTCAGAGTTAGGACACAAATCACGATGAAGAAACGACCGTCCGGTGCTAAAGATGGAGATTTGTGAGTCGGAGACATGGCCGGAGAAAGGATGTTGAGTGGCTGATGATCTGTGGCGGACCCATGAGGTCGGAAATATTCGGTCGGGTCGGGTCAGTTAATGAGAAGATAAAACCATATTTTGGCCCAAAAGATTTCAAGCCCAACTGGCAAAGTTTAAAAAAAAAACCAGAACCGACAAAATCCAACGTAAAAAACGAAATATTGTCAGCCGAATAAGCTGAAAAAACTGAACCAGATTTTAAGAACCTAAAAAAACTGAATTTTTTGAACCGACCCAACGCACCCCTACAAGCCATGGCATCAGACATGTCGGCAGATTCGTTGATTAAGTTTTTAGTTTGAAAAAAAATGATAAATGAAAGTTCCCAACAGATGAAGTTAGTACGCGAGTGGAGTTATACATGGGCCGCTTAAGGTATTTGTATCCAAACGGTCAAAGAGGAGATATGTTTCATAAGCTAAAACCAGAACGGGTTAAATGGGTAGAAAGTTGCGCCATCTACTTGAGTGGTTGATACTATAAACAAATACGTCGTTTTTCAAGTTTTTTTTCTTCTTCAGCCCATGATCAGTCTGAAGATTTTTTTTTGACTGACAACGACTCAAACGAAAACATTTTATTCATCAGAGCAAGTTGCTGCTACATACAACTTACAAATGAGAAAAAAGCAATTTGAGCGGAAGTCATTGCATATTTTATTATTTAGAAATCCAAACTATGCTTTATTAAATTTATATAATTATACAAAGTTTTACATATTTTATTATTAATTATTATATAAATAAATAATAATATTACAAATATCATTTTCTATATTCAACTTTATTTAATATAAACTAAATATTATTATTAATGCAAATTTGAATATAAAAGTTTATATTATTGTTAATCATCATATCTCATCTTTTTAACCTCTTAATTTTCTCTATGGTAAACTATCTACGGTATAAAACATATCATCTTTTTAACCTTTTAATTTCTCTATGATAAACCATCTACGTTATAAACTGTTGTACAATATGCATCAAAGGCTGTACTATGACCAAATTATAATACTATTAGGATGAATACATGAAAATAAATCTTAAAAAGTGGATAGTTTTTTTTCAAACGGCGGCTATTTTATTAAAAAAATTAGAAAATCGGGTACAACTAGAAACTGAAAGTCACAACAATAAAAATAATATTGTTTGCTAATCGTAAGGAAACCGTATCTTCCCGAACCCCTATAATCTAATTTATTATTCGCTAATTTTTTTTTTCTAACGGCAACTATTTTATTAAAAAAAATTGAAAAACAGGGTCGAATAAAAACTGAAAGTACCAACAAAACAATTCGTATAAATATAGAATTTTACACAAAAACGGTTGTACATAAAACAATAAAAGTTGTACATTTAATATCTCGACGTTATTCATTTATTGGGATGCATATCAACTAACGGATCCTTAATCGTACGGAACCGAAATATCCGTCAGAAAAGAATCCCACAAGTTGTCACTATAACTACGCCATTCATCTTCATTATAACAACTCATGCACTCAGGCTAATTGGTAATCTAACCTAATAATAAATATTTCAAAATATGATAAATAAACATATAGTTTCCTTAATTAATTAGAATCTTATAGGCAGATTTTCTTGTTATTTGATACATTTTAGTTACAATTTAATAACTAACAATCTAAAAATAAATTTCAAATTTTAAATCAAGAAGCCATAATAAATATTTGGACATATGATAAGCATATAACATATAGTTTCCATAATAATTACAATCTTATACTCAGATTTTCTCCTTGTTAGGATCTTCAAACTTTACCAACAAGGATCAAACTCCTATCCATGTGTATATATATATATGAGCACTCAGGCTAATTGGTAATCATAATCACACATTACACATTCTTCTGTATATACGAAAACAACCATGAACACTCTTCTGTCCCTCAACGTTCATGCTCCATTCGACACACCGTCATCGTTCAACGATCGTAGTTTACAGTTGGAAGAGGAAGATGGTCATGATCATCACCAAAAGATAAAAAAAATCATATACAAAGGGGGAGTTGTTTGCTATTGCGGATGCGTTAGCAACCGCTAAACACAAATTTGTTGATCAGTTCTGTTTTAAACATAATGGAAAACATAAAGAAATACCTGTGACGGCAGATAGGCCAGCAGAGAATCCAGTCAGAGACGCATCCATGGGGTTCGACATATTTGTCAGTATGATCTGGTTCCTCCTTAGGGTGTAAGATTATGATGGTAAGAACCGAACTAGGGTGGAGTTCGGTTTAGGTTATGGAGAGAGAGGTGGGCGTCGGCTTTGGTGATGTTGTTGTAAGTGTCTAACCCTAAACCTCTCTAATCATCTCCTTATATACACCCAGAAGGAAACCCTAATTAGTTAATAAGGGTAATATGGTCCATCAACAATTACCAACTAATTATATAATAGGATTAATATATTTTGATCTAATATAATATAAATGATTATGATGGCTACATGATTAAATATTATAAATAATATATTTAATCTTACATTTTCCCACTTAGCCGAGTAATCATTTATCATGAGTATTAGAATAAGCCTGATCAGGAGTTAACACTCATTTTAGCTTTAAACCAAGAATCGTAGCAGAGAAATACAGCATTGAATCATCATTCGACTCAGGACCCCATTAGTCATACTACATCCTCAATTTAAAACCTAACAGTTATGATCAAAATATGTAAATAAGCCTTTAGCGTTTGAGTTGAATTTATATTTGTCTATATGTCATTACACCGGAAGAACATATGTTAGAGACATACAAAATCAAACTGAGGAAATTTCATTAAAATAAGTAAGTACAATATGCTATTAAATAAGGTCTTTAGTAAATCCCATATTCGAAACATGTTCTTCGAAAACTTTAGGTGGGAGACCTTTAGTCATCGGATCCGCAAGCATATTTTTAGTACTAATATACTCAATACAAAGATTATTTTCCTCAACTCGTTCACGTACAAACAAGTATTTTGTATCGAGATATAAACCAGCTCCAGTCGAACTGTTACTGTTCAAGAAACTAACGGCAGCTGAGTTATCACAGTAAAGCTTCAATGGTCTAGAAATGGAATTAACAATTTTGAGTCCAGTAATCAGATTTCTAAGCAACATTCCATGACAGGTTGCGTTATAAACAACAATGTATTCTGCCATCATTGTGGAAGTTGAAGTTAACTATTGTTTATGACTCTTCCATGAGATAGGTCCGCCTGCTAACATTAAGATATAGCCCGAAGTGGATTTCTTGTCATCTTTGCACTTGGCAAAGTCAGAATCAGAATAGCCTACCACTTCTAAATGATCACTTCTTCTATAAGTCAGTTTATAGTCTTTCGTCCCTTGCAGATATCTAAGTACTTTCTTAGCTGCTTTCCAGTGATCTAGGCCAGGATTAGTCTGATAACGGCCTAGCATTCCAGCAATATAAGCGATATCTGGGCGAGTACAAACTTGAGCATACATTAGGCTCCCGACTACTGACGTGTAAGGTATCTGGCTCATCTGCTCCTTTTCATCCTCTGTTGTCGGACATTGGAATGAACCGAAAACATCTCCCTTAACTACTGGAGCGACTGAGGGTTGCACTGTTGCATGTTATAACGAGTAAGGACACGATCGATGTAAGCCTTTTGGGACAATCCTAAAATCCCTTTGTGTCTGTCTCGGTGAATTTCGATGCCAATAGCGTAAGAAGCATCTCCGAGATCCTTCATGTCGAAGTTATGCGAGAGTATCCGCTTCGACTCGTGTAACATGTCTAAACTATTACTTGTCAATAGAATATCATCTACGTAAAGGACAAGTATAGTAAAGTTGCTCCCACTCATCTTGAGGTAGGTGCATTGTTGCTCCCACTCATCTTGAGGTAGGTGCATTGATCCACTTGATTCTTTATAAAACCTTGCCTCTTCATGACTTCATCAAACTTAAGGTACCATTGACATAATGCTTGTTTTAACCCGTAAATGGATTTCTTCAACTTACAGACTAGATGCTCCTGACCTTCTGGTTTAAAGCCTTCAGGTTGTTTCATGTAAACATCTTCGTCTAAGTCTCCGTTAAGGAAAGCGTTTTAACGTCCATCTGATGCAGCTCTAAATCAAAATGAGCTACTAGGGCCATAACGATCCTTAATGAATCTTTACGAGAGACATGTGAAAACGTCTCTTGATAATCAATTCCTTCTTTCTGAGTGTAACCCTTTGCAACCAATCTTGCTTTATAGCGTTCAACGTTCCCATTCGGATCCAGTTTTGTTTTGATACCATTTACATCCTACGGGTTTGACACCGTTGGGTAATTCGACCAAATCCCAAATGCCATTTTTCTTCATGGATTCAAGCTCATCATTCATTGCTTTATTCCATTCAGAAGACTGATCACTGTTAATGGCTTCATTATAAGAGATAGGATCATTGAGCTTTCTGGCATCCATTTCAGTCAGGTAGGTAACATAATCATCCCAATTAGTATGCCTTCTGTGCCTGGATGACCTCCTGAGTTGATTATCGGGTTCAGCGGTGTCTTGGTTCTGAGCGTTTGATGTGCCTTTGTTATGAGGTATAATGGGTTCTTGATGTGGAGGTAGATTTGGAGTTGGTGCAGTAGCTTCAGGTGCAGTTCTTGCATTGGGTACTAGAGGAGTAAATGGAGTAATGGTAAGCGATGAATCTCTCCCCCTCGCGTCTTTTACTTCTTGCAATTCTTCGTAAGGGTTGGTACTGCTCCCACTGACCTTAAAATTGTCACACCCCAGATTTCCAACCCCGAAATCCATACACCGGTGGGCCCGGGTGGGGAGTATCATGACGCCAGTTGCTAATCGTCATAGTCAATTAAACACGGCACAGCGGAAGTCTTGGAGTAAAATACTATTACAAAACGAATGTTCGAAAATATAAAATAATATACAGGCTCGTAATAGAAGATCCACAAGCGGATCATAAATTGTACATAAAAAGAATATAAAACAGACTTTGGGCAGATTTAAGATTTGCAAGATCCTCTATCACTACCGAGCACTTTTGGCCTTTTTTCGTATTGTACCTGCAGATTAGTCTTCTGAAAATACGTCAGCTTTCGCTGGTAAATGCACCCAACCGACTCGTTTTGAAAACATTCCAAAAATGTTTTAAGTGCATATCAGCACAAAATCTTTTTATAACTTGGGTTAATTGACCATCCAACCTTGTTAACAGATTTACTTGTTTGTCATACATACGGGGCTCGGCACGAAAACCGAAACACAATTAACGTACACACCACTTTGGACTCACGAAGGAGTCAATTCCTCCCAACCTTGTGGGAATGCATAATTGAGCGTCTATCGGGTGTATGCTTACACCTGCGCTAAGGTCGTGGCCATTTCGATTGTAATGAGCCGAGGATATCCAGAACACGGTAGTTAACCCCCGATGTTTAAATTATCAAACAAAACTGATTAAAACAGAATATGCGGATCTCTATTCCGAACCGGCGTTCGATTAATCCCATTTCCGACCAAGCGATAATAATTTACCGTAACCCAAGCCTGTATAGGGGAAATAATGTCACACCCCGACCCGCAGCGGAATAAGAGTCGGGGCATAATTGGGTTATCACCAAAGCTCATGATATTTACTAATATGTTTCATATTTATTAAAGTCAAAATTACATTCCCAAATATCCAAACATGTCCATACAATACAAAGAAAATAAACCAAACAAACAATTCCAAACTCTAAATCATTTTATTCTTCTAGTCCAATCCTAAGTGTTTCTTGCTGCAGCTGGTTCACCTGTATCATGTGTAAAAATGGGGGTTTTTGGGTCAACATAAGTTGGCGAGTGAACCTTGTCAGATAAACATTTATTATTGATTTTCTTGTTAGTTTATCAATGAAAAATTGTGCATAATCATGAATGAGCAAATGTAAATAATCAAGCGTAGCAATTGCAATCACAACTATAACATACAGTAACATATGATAGCATACATTAACATACCAACATCATACAATAAATAACATGAATGAAACTGTGCGATCAAGGCTCAATCAAACGGAGCCGATCGTATTGCATGTACTGAAAATGATAAATGTCTGTGCGATCAAGGCTCAATCAAACGGAGCCGATCGTATGTGGGCACGCCAGGTTCACGCTCATAATGTAATGGGGAACATGCTCAACGCTCATAATGTAATGGGGAGCGGCGGCCTATGAAATTGCATGTACTGAAAATAATAAATTTAATCTAACAATAACCACACAAACAGTTGAAACAAGCTGAATACACATTTGTTCATGATATGTTGTATGCACAATGATTTAAATATAATATATAGCAAGACACATGATACACCCCAAAGCGTGATTAAAACGGGAATTTGTAAAGATTCACTCACATTGGGTGCGTTTGATTGGAGATGGTGAGATGCGCACGAGTTGTAAAAGCGGAACAACGAGAATTTACTAACCTAAATAATAACGGAAAATATAGTAAATGAGTGGATTTTATTAATAATTTTAATAAGATTTTTAGATATATTTTTGTGAGTTTAAGGCTATTTCCTATCTTTAAAAACATTATTTTTAAGTATTTTTAATTGATTTTTAAATTAAATTAAATAAATAAAAATATAAAAATATGTTGACTTTTTGCGACCGTTGACCGTTGACCGTTTGACTTGTTGATCGATTATTGTGTGATTGTATTGCGCTGGGTGAGGCTCGAACCCGAGACCTCCCGTACGCGTGCACGCAGCTCTACCAACTGAGCTACGTGTCTAACCCGAAATAATTCTGTTTTTAATTATACTTATATACTAATTCAATTTATCCAAAATTCTTTTAATTTCAAAAACATTTTAATTCATTGAACCGGTGCCACTAACAGGTCTCGAACCCGGGACCTGTGCTTTAACGTTACACACAGTCCACCGCTGGACTGTGTGTCTAACTTGGTTAATATACAAATTTTATTATACTTAACAACTAACGGAGTTAACCCGGTTCAGTCTTAAACAAAAAAGGCATTTTATTACTGCAAAGGTGCGTGTGTCAAGAATCGAACTCGGGACGTATGCGTGTTTTTGTTCGCACACAGTCCACCGCTGGACTGTGTGTCTAACCCGTTCAAAATACCAGTTTTAATTATTCTTATAATGTTATCGCAGTTCATCTTCTTCGTTAGATTTTTCAGGCAGTAGATTACACCGTTATATCTTGTTTAGTTCGATAGATAAACATTGTACAAACTAATATGAAATGGCAGAAAGGATAATTAGAAGTAAACATACCGATGAACGGTTTATTTCAGAATTCCGGCAAGGTGTCGGTCTCTGTTTTTGTGCATTTCAACTGAACAAGACAATTAACCGTTTTGATTAGCTAATCGTGGAATTGAAGTGATAAACAAATGTTAACAGAGTGTTTGAATGTCCTTACCGATTCACAGATGAAAATAGAGATTTCCAGAACTTTTCCGGCGAACGGGTATTATCCAATAGTAGCGTCTGAATTCGATTTCAAGTGAAAGGTTTGAGTTAGAAATAGCTTAACAATTGTTAGACTACGACGGTATTGAAGGACTTACCGTTTGGAGGAAGAATACGGTTTTCCGGCGAACTTGCAGAATTTTCCGGCGAGTAAAATAAACTTCTCCGGTGGACTGTAAAGTGTGCGGAAATGTAATTGGAGGTTTGTGGAATGTTTCTGAGTCGCGAGAAGCTCTTTGATTACAGTAATTCGGATTATTGAGTAACTTCGGTTATAAAACTCATCATCATCAGAATTCAAGTCAATTCAAGTCTGAATTGATTAGAATTGTCGGTGCATCGGTTATAAACCTGAATTCGCGATTATTCAAACGTTTTAGACGGTTGAATAGCCGATTTCGGTTTTCAGTTGGCGCAACCGGTTCATCTAGGTTCGTATATAAGACTCATTTGTTTCCTAGAGTTGACAGAAAACAAACAAGTGGCGGAGTGGTTATGCGTGTGAGTGTTAAGTCTTTGAAGTTACAACCCGGCTGACCCGGGTTCGAGTCCCGGCAGCCCCAATTTATTTTTAATCACTTTATTTATACTTTTTATCAATTATAACTTTTATGGTTTAGTTTGTTTATTAATTATGTATCATTAAAAATTAAAATAAGCATAAATAGACAACGAACATTTATAACTGAATATTCGATTACAAACGGAACGGGTTTGGTAAAACCCGTTTTCGACAAATGTTACAGTATCCCCTACTTTTAGGAATTTCGTCCCGAAATTTAAGTAGTAGAAGTAGTAGGAAAAAGATGCGGGTATTTTTCACGCATTGAGTCTTCACGTTCCCAAGTAAACTCAGGTCCCCGTTTCGACTCCCAGCGTACCCTAACAATTGGAATGCGACTCTGTCGTAGACGTTTCTCCCCGAAGTCCATGATTTCTACTGGTCTTTCAATAAAATGCATAGATTCATCAATCTGAATATCTTCCAGAGGAATGTGTAGGTTTTCATCAGCGAGGCACTTCTTCAAGTTAGATACGTGGAATGTGGGATGAATCCTGTTGAGTTCTTCTGGTAGATCAAGCTTGTATGCTACAGGTCCTACTCTTTCGAGTATCTTGAAAGGTCCTACGTAGCGTGGTGCGAGCTTGCCTTTTTGACCAAAACGAACTACTCCTTTCCACGGTGATACTTTTAGAAGTACATAATCACCAATGTTAAACTCTAAAGGCTTCCGTCGTTTGTCTGCATAATTCTTTTGACGACTCTGAGCCGCTAGAAGATTGTTTCGAATTTGATGGATCTTGTCTGTGGTTTCTTGAATCAATTCCGGACCAGTGATTTGAGCTTCCCCAATTTCGTGCCAACATACTGGAGATCGGCACTTACGACCATATAAGGCTTCAAAAGGTGCCATGCCGATGCTTGAATGATAGCTGTTGTTGTACGAAAATTCGACTAATGGTAGATGAGCGTCCCAATTTCCCTTGAAGTCTATAACACATGCTCGAAGCATATCTTCAAGAGTTTGAATGGTGCGTTCAGATTGACCATCAGTTTGAGGATGATAGGCGGTACTGAGATCTAATCGCGTACCCATAGCGGCTTGTACTGCTTGCCATGTTCGTGAAGTGAAACGACCATCACGATCAGAAATAATGCTTAACGGTACCCCATGTCGGCTTACGATTTCGCTGATATAAATACGAGCAAGCTTTTCGTTCTTGAAATCTTCGCGGATAGGAATAAAGTGAGCTGATTTTGTAAGTCGGTCAATTATTACCCATATAGTGTCATACCCACCAGAAGTGCGAGGTAACCTGGTAATGAAGTCCATGGTTATATTTTCCCACTTCCATACAGGTATTTCAGGTTGGACCAGAAGTCCTGAGGGTCTTTGGTGTTCAGCTTTCACCTTGGAACATGTAAGGCACTTAGAAACAAAAACAGCAATATCCTTTTTCATTCCAGGCCACCAATAGGTATATCGTAGGTCTTGATACATCTTATCGGCTCCTGGGTGTATAGAGTATCGCGTTTTGTGAGCTTCCTTCATAAGAATTTCACGAAGATTGTTGTGGTTAGGAATCCATATACGATCTAGATAGTACAGAATACCGTCAGATTTAGTTTCAATTTTATGTTCAGCTCCACAGGACATCTCCTTTCGTACATCATCTTCCGTTACTGAAACATGTTGGGCTTCTCGAATTTGATCTTTAATGTCAGTTATGATTTGCGAACATAGAAGACGAATGGAGTTCGCATAACCCTTTCGACTAAGTGCATCGGCCACCACATTTGCTTTGCCAGGGTGGTATCGAATTTCACAGTCGTAGTCATTTAGAAGTTCGACCCATCTTCGTTGCCTCATGTTTAACTCCTTTTGATTGAAGATATGTTGAAGACTCTTGTGGTCAGTGTATATTTCACACTTAGTACCATAGAGATAATGTCTCCATATCTTAAGAGCGAACACAACGGCTCCAAGTTCTAGGTCATGGGTGGTGTAGTTCTTCTCATGCGTCTTGAGTTGTCTCGAGGCATAAGCTATAACTTTTCCTCTTTGCATTAGAACGCAGCCTAATCCTTGCCCTGACGCGTCACAATAGACCACGAAATCATCACAACCTTCAGGAAGAGTGAGGATTGGTGCATCACAGAGTTTTTGTTTAAGGGTTTGGAAGGCTTCTTCTTGCTTGGGTCCCCATATGAAAGGTTCTCCTTATGAGTTAAAGCCGTGAGTGGTATAGCAATGCGTGAGAAGTTTGAAATGAATCGATGATAATAACCAGCCAAACCAAGAAAAGATCTTACTTCAGTTGGTGTACGTGGCGCTTGCCATTCTTGTACCGCTTTGATCTTTGAGGGGTCGACATGTATTCCCTTGTCATTGACTACATGTCCAAGGAATTGCACCTCTTTTAACCAGAATTCGCATTTGGAGAATTTGGCGTAAAGCTTTTCATTCTCTAGAAGTGTAAGGATGAGTCGAAGATGACGCTCATGATCAGTTTTAGATTTTGAATAAATAAGAATGTCGTCGACGAAGACTATAACAAATCGATCAAGATAAGGTTTGCAGACTCTGTTCATAGGTCCATGAAGACTGCTGGAGCGTTGGTTAAACCAAATGGCATGACCATGAATTCATAATGGCCATAACGAGTTCGAAATGCGGTCTTTGGGACGAACTCTTCATGTACTCTAAGTTGATGATAACCAGATCGAAGGTCGATTTTGGAAAAGTAGCTGGCACCTTGAAGTTGGTCAAGAAGATCATCAATGCGAGGTAAAGGATAGCGATTCTTGATTGTTAATTTGTTGAGCTCTCTGTAGTCGATGCACATACGAAACGATCCATCTTTCTTCTTTACAAAAAGGACAGGTGCACCCCAAGGCGATGAACTAGGACGTATGAATCCCTTGTCAGTCAACTCTTGTAATTGACTGGCTAGCTCTTGCATTTCAGAGGGGGCTAACCTATAAGGAGACTTTGCAACTGGTGTAGCACCAGGTATAAGATCAATACGGAATTCGACTTCTCTAACTGGAGGAAGTCCTGAAATGTCATCAGGAAAAACTTGCGGGAAATCTTTTACTACTGGGATGTCTTCAAGTTTCTTCTCCATGGTTCCCTTGTTGATGATATGAGCTAAAAACGCGACATAATTTTTGCGAAGATATTTTTGGGCTTGAAGACAAGACATTAAGCTGAGCCCCTTCGACGAGGTTTCTCCAAAGATTCGAAGAGTCTGACCGTTTGAAGAGGAATACGTATAAATTTTTCGCGACATACAACTTCTGCCTGATGTTGACTGAGCCAGTCCATACCAATTATGATATCAAAACTTCCCAGCTTCATAGGAATAAGGTCGACTGAGAAATCGTGGTCGTTTAAGGTGAGTGTACAGTTGCGTATAATAGAGTTTAATGAAACTGGTTTCCCGTCAGCAACTTCTACCGTTATGGATTCCATGAGCTTATCCTGATTTTGGTTTAAGATAGGTTCAAATTCTAAGGACACAAAACTTCTATCCGCACCAGTATCAAATAACATAGATGCATATCTACCATTTATAAGGAACGTACCGTTAACCACATTGCCGTCAGCTCTAGCCTGATTAGCGTTGATATTGAAAGCTCTTCCTCTTGCAGGTGGAGGAGCTTGGTTCGCTTGATTCACCGGGTTGGCTTGGGCCTGAGCATGAATAATGTTTACCAACCTTGGACAAGTGTTTCTGAAATGGCTTGGGTTACCGCAATTGTAGCAAGCCCGCATAGGTTGACCCATAGGATAATTGGGTTGGTAATATGTTTGGGCTAAATGTTGGGTGGGTGGTAATAGTAGGGGTTGTTGGGCTTGACCCATTATTTGTTGGTGGGTTTGGGTTGAAGGCTGGTGGCGGTTCGTTCGCTGAGGCATGCGACAGGTTTGGACAGTATGACCTGCGCGACCACAGCTGGTGCAATGTTGGCAAGGATAATCAGGAGAATGGTGATATTGGCAACGGTTGCATTTTGGTAACGGGCCAGAGTATGGTCTTTTGTATGGTGCAGGTGAAGGAGCGACTTGGGTAATGGGTGCAGCAGGAATAGGGGAGTTGGTTTGTGTAACAGTGAAGTTTCTGGTGTTGCGCTTCCTCTTGTTAACAAACTTAGAGGAGGAGATGGAATGGTTTGAAGTTTGACCCTCAACAGGGGCTTTCTTTTTCTCTTCTTTAAACTTCCCATTGCGAATTCGATTCTCGGTCAGTTCAGTCGCTAGCTCCATAGCAGCTTCAAGTGTTACCGGTGAAATGCTGAGAACTGAATCTTGAATTTTCGAGGGAAGTCCTCGAATATAATGCTCGATCAAACGATAAGTTGGGGTAAACAAATTTGGAACCATTTGGTTCAACTCTAAGAACCTCTTGTTATAGGTGGTGTGATCTCCCTCCTTCTGCTTTAAAGAATGAAATTCGTCCTCCAACTTTTTAATTTCACTCCTAGGACAGAAACGCCTAGTCATGATTTCCCTTAACTCCTCCCAAGTTAAGGCCATTGCATCATCAATTCCCCTCTTCCCTTTTTCAGTATTCCACCAAGTGAGAGCAACCCCAAATAGTCTCCCGGTGGCGTATCAAACCTTGCGATCCTCAGGACAATCGCAGTTGAGGAAGGTGTTTTCCATTTCCTCAAACCAATGGAGGAGAGCAGTGACACCTTCGGTCCCTGTAACACCCCGACCCGCAGCGGAAAAGGTGATCGGGGCAATGATTGGGTTATCATCAAAGCTCATAACATTTATTATAACGTTTCATATTTATTATTTCAATTTAAAGGGAAACATACAATCATAATTAAACAAATACAACATTTTCTATTCATCCTTCTAAACTTCATTATTTTTCTTCTAAGGCAATTTCCTATGTTTTCCATGCTTCATCCTGTTCACCTGTATCATATGTAAAAATGGTTTTTGGATCAACAAAAAGTTGGCGAGTGAACCTTGTTAGAAAACATTTATTATTTATTTCTGGTTGTATTTAATATGGAAAAATCGTGCAATATTCATATATGAACAAATGTAAATAAACATATAATAACATCACTTAGCATACAATAACAAACCACAACAAACAATAACATACATTAACAACAATTAGCATACAATAACAAGCCACAACAAACAATAACATACATTAACAAACCAACAGCATACAATAACATACAACATGCATAAATATATAACATAAATAAAACTGTGCGATCAAGGCTCAATCAAACGGAGCCGATCGTATTGCATGTACTGAAAATGAAAATGTCTGTGCGATCAAGGCTCAATCAAACGGAGCCGATCGTATGTGGGCACGCCAGGTTCAAGCTCATAATGAAATGGGGAACATGCTCAACGCTCATAATGTAATGGGGAGCGGCGGCCTATGAAATTGCATGTACTGAAAATAATAAATTTGCATCCAACAATAACTACACAACAGAAACAAACTGAATACACAAGTTCATGATATGATGTATGCACAATGGTTTAATTATAATATATATAACAAGACACATGATACACCCCAAAACGTGATTAAACGGGGAATTTGTAAAGATTCACTCACATTGGGTGCGTTCGGTGAATGATGATGAATGCGCACGAGTTTAGAGGATTTATCGTCGAGGAATAACTAACCTAATTAATAAAGGAAAATTAGGTAAATAAATGGATTTTATTAATAATTTTAATAGGATTTTTGGATTTATTTTTGTGAGTTTTAGGCTATTTTTTAACTTTAAAAATGTTATTTTTAAGTATTTTTAATTGATTTTTAAATAAAATAAATAAATAAAAATAATAAAAAAATGTTGACTTTTTGACCGTTGACCGTTGACTTGTTGACCGGTTTATTGTGTGTATGTATGCGCCGGGCAGGACTCGAACCCGAGACCTCCCGTACGCGTGCACGCAGCTCTACCAACTGAGCTACGTGTCTAACCCGAAATATTTCTGTTTTTAATTATATTTATATACTAATTGAATTAATCCGAAAATCATTTATTTTAAAAACGATTAAATGTCCCGACTCGGTGTTAGCCACAGGTCTCGAACCCGGGACCTGTGCGTTAACGTTACACACAGTCCACCGCTGGACTGTGTGTCTAACTTGGTTAATATTCTAGTTTTTATTATACTTAACATATAGCGGAGTTAACCCGGTTCAGTTTTATCAAAAAGGCATTTTATTACAGCGAATGAGGTTGGGACAGGATTCGAACTCGCGACGTGTATGTGTTTATTTGCACACAGTCCACCGCTGGACTGTGTGTCTAACCCGTTTATAATTCCGATTTTAATTAATCTTATATCATAACTGAACTCGTCTTCTTCGTTCAAAACACAGACATCGGTCAAAGTAACTGATTCTTGATTAATTTGGTTAGTGAACAAGATGAACAATTGGAAAGCATTGAATCGAAGAGTTTGGGAAAGAAATTACCGAACAAGTCGTCTTCTTCGGAAAATCCGGCGAAGCTCGTCGGCTCTGTTCTGGCGACCTTCGACTGTTAGAGTCAATTAGCAGTTTGGAGGGATTAGACGTGAAATTGAACTAATGAGTAATGATTATCACTAGATTACATGATCATACCGGTTATCAGCGTGATTCTGAAACTTTCAGAAACTTTCCGGCGAAAACAGAAAAATCCGGCAATGTCATCTGGGGTTGATTCTGAGCGACGAAATGGTGTTAGAACTCGTCTTATAGTGGAATGAAACAGAAATAACGAGATAATTACCGTGTAGATGAAAGTCCCGGTTTTCCGGCGACTTGCAGAAGATTCCGGCGAGTGCAATTTCTTGCGACAGAGGTTCTTCAGAGGTTTAAAGTGAGTGGGATTGATGTGATCTTATTTTTGGGTGAGAAGAGAAAATGGGTTGAACTCGGTTTTCCGGCGTAAACTTCCGGTAAATTTTCAGAGAATTCCGGCGACCAGAAAATAGAATAAACACAAAATTAGAAGCTTTGGGAATGAAATTGAGTCGTGAGATGAGTGTTTTGTTAAAGTAATTTCAGAATAAAAGTTTTCGGTTATAAAAACCAAACAACAACTGAATTTAAGTTCATTAACGTCGAATTGATTTAAGATATCGGTTTTATCGGTTATGATCAAGATTCCGCGAGAGATTAAACGTCTTGGTCGGTTTGAAAGCTGATATCGGTTTCAGTTGGCGTAACAGGTTGACTCTCAGTTGCACATATGACTTAATTGTTCCCCAGAACTTCACAAAATGATCAAGTGGCGGAGTGGTTGTAGAGATGTATGTTAATGCTTTGTGTAACCTTTGGCTGACCCGGGTTCGAAACCCGGCAGCAGTATTATATTTTTATTTCATTATTTTTAGTACAATTTCAAAAATAAATTTTATATTCTAATATACTTATTAATTATGTATCGTTTAAAATTAATTTGGGCATTAAATACGCAACGAAAATTTTCACTGATTGTTCGGTTGATAAACGAAGCGGGTTTGGTAAATCCGGTTTTTGGCGGATGTTACAGTATCCCCTACTTTTAGAAATTTCGTCCCGAAATTTAAGTAGTGGCATATTTGTCTAGAAAGGATGGTGTTTTAATTTGACAATTATATACTTAGAAGAGAGTAAGAGTTTAAATTTTGTTTGAGGCGGTAACGTTCCTTGTAAGGGTTGAATACCCTGCTACAGGAATCGCTTTTTGTTGCCTAAAGTGTATGAATACGGAACATGGTTACACAGAGTTGATTGACTAAGTATGATTGTGAGTTTATGGAGTCTTTTTAGGTGTCATGTGTCTTTAAGAAAAATGAAAATAACATAAATATCAATAATGCAACTACATCCATAGGATGTCTTGGGTTTGCTCATGTTGGGCCTCAAATGTCCCCCATACCTTCACCTGTATAGTCATGTGGGCCCCCATGACTATTGGCTTGGTAGGATTCACATTAGTATTGGCGATTTAACACTCGCATCACCCGAATGCAAACCACAAAATATGTTTATGGGATGTATGGTCGGAATGTGTCCAAGTGTAGACACAATGACAACTCAAAGTGGGGTTAGCTCACACGACGTTTTGTATAGCATGCTTTGGCCTAATAGGTACTTCGTACTCTCATAGTTAGTCCCCAGGTAGGCAAACTGGTCCTTTATTTTGGATTTATACGAATGCCAGCCTAGACAGGACGTTCCGACTACCGGTACTGGTACCCTTCCAGTTACTACATGCCCGTCATGAGAACTCACTATGATGAGATTTGAAAACACAAAAATCATTGTAAAAGCAACCATGATGTGGTGTGTGCTTTCATGGATATGATATGTTATGAGAATATGATTCATGATAGGCATTATATGATAATATATACTTATGAACATGCTTGCATAACATTGAATGTAACATTTAACAATAAACATATAAACATCATGAAATTTGACATGTAACACACAAAAATCTTATAAGTTTCTAATCAACTATAGTATAGGCTCTAAGGGTCTAATAGCCTATCCTATATCCCTATAGTCATGGCTCTGATACCAATCTGCCACACCCCGACCCGCAGCGGAATAAGAGTCGGGGCATAATTGGGTTATCACCAAAGCTCATGATATTTACTAATATGTTTCATATTTATTAAAGTCAAAATTACATTCCCAAATATCCAAACATGTCCATACAATACAAAGAAAATAAATCAAACAAAACAATTCCAAACTCTAAATCATTTTATTCTTCTAGTCCAATCCTAAGTGTTTCTTGCTGCAACTGGTTCACCTGTATCATGTGTAAAAATGGGGGTTTTTGGGTCAACATAAGTTTGCGAGTGAACCTTGTCAGATAAACATTTATTATTGATTTTCTTGTTAGTTTATCAATGAAAAATTGTGCATAATCATGAATGAGTAAATGTAAATAATCAAGTAGTAGCAATTGCAATCACAACTATAACATACAGTAACATATGATAGCATACATTAACATACCAACATCATACAATAAATAACATGAATGAAACTGTGCGATCAAGGCTCAATCAAACGGAGCCGATCGTATTGCATGTACTGAAAATGATAAATGTCTGTGCGATCAAGGCTCAATCAAACGGAGCCGATCGTATATGGGCACGCCAGGTTCACGTTCATAATGTAATGGGGAACATGCTCAACGCTCATAATGTAATGGGGAGCGGCGGCCTATGAAATTGCATGTACTGAAAATAATAAATTGAATCTAACAATAACCACACAAACAGTTGAAACAAGCTGAATACACATTTATTCATGATATGTTGTATGCACAATGATTTAAATATAATATATAGCAAGACACATGATACACCCCAAAGCGTGATTAAAACGGGGAATTTGTAAAGATTCACTCACATTGGGTGCGTTTGATTGGAGATGGTGAGATGCGTACGAGTTGTAAAAGCGGAACAAGGAGAATTTACTAACCAAAATAATAACGGAAAATATAGTAAATGAGTGGATTTTATTAATAATTTTAATAAGATTTTTAGATATATTTTTGTGAGTTTAAGGCTATTTCCTATCTTTAAAAAAATTATTTTTAAGTATTTTTAATTGATTTTTAAATTAAATTAAAGAAATAAAAATATAAAAATATGTTGACGCTTTGCGACCGTTGCCCGTTGACCGTTTGACTTGTTGACCGATTTATTGTGTGATTGTATTGCGCTGGGTGAGGCTAGAACCCGAGACCTCCCGTACGCGTGCACGCAGCTCTACCAACTGAGCTACGTGTCTAATCCGAAATAATTCTGTTTTTAATTATACTTATATACTAATTCAATTTATCCAAAATTCTTTTAATTTCAAAAATATTTTAATTCATTGAACCGGTGCCACTAACAGGTCTCGAACCCGGGACCTGTGCTTTAACGTTACACACAGTCCACCGCTTGACTGTGTGTCTAACTTGGTTAATATACAAATTTTATTATACTTAACAACTAACGGAGTTAACCCGGTTCAGTCTTAAAAAAAAAGGCATTTTATTACTGCGAAGGTGTGTGTGTCAAGAATCGAACTCGGGACGTATGCGTGTTTTTGTTCGCAAACAGTCCACCGCTGGACTGTGTGTCTAACCCGTTCAAAATACCAGTTTTAATTATTCTTATAATGTTATCGCAGTTCATCTTCTTCGTTAGATTTTTCAGGCAGTAGATTACACCGTTATATCTTGTTTAGTTCGATAGATAAACATTGTACAAACTAATATGAAATGGCAGAAACGATAATTAGAAGTAAACATACCGATGAACGGCTTATTTCAGAATTCCGGCAAGGTGTCGGTCTCTGTTTTTGTGCATTTCAACTGAACAAGACAATTAACCGTTTTGATTAGCTAATCGTGGAATTGAAGTGATAAACAAATGTTAACAGAGTGTTTGAATGTCCTTACCGATTCACAGATGAAAATAGAGATTTCCAGAACTTTTCCGGCGAACTGGTATTATCCGATAGTAGCGTCTGAATTCGATTTCAAGAGAAAGGTTTGAGTTAGAAATAGCTTAACAATTGTTAGACTACGACGGTATTGAAGGACTTACCGTTTTGAGGAAGAATACGGTTTTCCGGCGAACTTGCAGAATTTTCCGGCAAGTAAAATAAACTTCTCCGGTGGACTGTAAAGTGTGCGGAAATGTAATTGCAGGTTTGTGGAATGTTTCTGAGTCGCGAGAAGCTCTTTGATTACAGTAATTTGGATTATTGAGTAGCTTCGGTTATAAAACTCATCATCATCAGAATTCAAGTCAATTCAAGTCTGAATTGATTAGAATTGTCGGTGCATCGGTTATAAACCTGAATTCGTGATTATTCAAACGTTTTAGACGGTTGAATAGCCGATTTCGGTTTTCAGTTGGCGCAACCGGTTCATCTAGGTTCGTATATAAGACTCATTTGTTTCCTAGAGTTGACAGAAAACAAACAAGTGGCGGAGTGGTTATGCGTGTGAGTGTTAAGTCTTTGAAGTTACAACCCGGCTGACCGGGGTTCGAGTCCCGGCAGCCCCAATTTATTTTTAATCACTTTATTTATACTTTTTATCAATTATAACTTTTATGGTTTAGTTTGTTTATTGATTATGTATCATTAAAAATTAAAATAAGCATAAATAGACAACGGACATTTATAACTGAATATTCGATTACAAACGGAGCGGGTTTGGTAAAACCCGTTTTCGACAAATGTTACAAATAAGTCGAGAGTATTTACCTGAGCTAGTCTTCTTTAATTTTTAATAACTCAGCCGTACACAAAAAGGACTAAGTGCAGATAGCATTTACCGCAAGTCACTTGTCTGGATTATGGCATAAACTAACCAATTAAATACTAACGGTCTTATTTAAGTCATAAACTTAGACCGACTAGCGTACTTGATCAAAACGTATGACGCTAGATTAAACGATGATTGGATAGAATGTAGTTTAAACCCGACAAGTACCTTGACTTGTTTAATATGGGTAAACTATTAACATTCTGGATTTTGAGATTTAAATGACAAGGTTCAACCCGTTTCGGTTAATTTCCGAAAAATAGTTACACATACGTAACTGTGCGCATATTAGCGATATCGGGTAACTGGATAAGTTATGGACAAGTTCTATATGCCATTATACTTTAAATAAGTTAAGACATCAGTAGGATATCAACTTGTATGCCTGTTAAGGTTTTAAAACAAAATTATGCCTTATAGAGGCATTTTGGTAATTTTATACATAGTTTACAAATTATTTGGGATTCTGAGTTATAATATGTACCTACTGTAAATATGTTTAAAATAAGTTCTAAAATCAGTAGGTATCAAGTTTTGGTCAATAATATGGTTTAAAACCATACTATGCGCCGAAACGGCGCTTATGTCGTAAAATGACGTTTTTAAGCGATGTTTACTAAAACTGTCATTTGGATCAGATTAAAATGTTTAAAATATGTTATTTAATATAATATATTAGTAGGTAAATGTTTTACCTTGAAAAGATTGATTAAAATCACTTTATGAGTCACAAGGACTAAAACCGTTATTAATCGACATAGTTTAAGGACCTGCTTGAAAACTCAGTTTATAACTTGGTTTAGCATCCCAAATAATCCTACTTATAATATTACATCAGTAGAAACTCATTTTCAAGTTTATTACCATTTAAAACCTTGTTTTATGCAAAAAGGGCATTTTGATCAAAATGGCATAATTATGGAACTTGCGCATAAACTTAGATTCTGATTATGATCATGTAATATAACCTCAGAGGGTTATGCTACATTCTATTACGATCATAATGCAACTTTAGATCAGTATGTAACTAATCTAAATCGGGTCAGAATCGAAAGTCAAAGCAGAATTCAAACTTCACGACTTTCGGTTACGAACCGATCCTAGAACTGAAATTGACGAGCCGAACATGTTCTTACATGTTCTAATAATTATTACCAACTTGTTTAAGTGCCAAAACAGGTCTCATAACATATATAAGATCAATTTATGATTTTTCCAAAAAATGGCCTGTTTGACCTTTTAATTTCATAACTTTGACCTGTCTATTGGTCTAGCAATCGTGATCTTCAGGAGGTGCCTTTTATAGGGATTAACACCTACCTTATTACGATCACTTAGCCATGTTCATTTCAAACAATGGCTGGACCACAATGGTCTTAACCGAAAGTCAAAACGTTTTCTTAAAACGCTTGACTTTTGGCTATAAAAACCTATAAACGAAAATGCAAGAGTAAGGAACACTTACAAGAGGTTCCTACAATTCAAGAGAACTAAGTTAGATGCTCCTTTCAGCTAGGAACTTCCATAGGAGGAGAAGAGTGATTTAATGAGAAAGGTGCAAGTTGGAATAAGAACTTATGCACCTATTTATAGTTGGAGAGCTCAAAGGCGGTGAAGCCAGGTGTTTAGGGGAGTAAGAAGAAGCTTACAAGTGTCCCAAAACGTGGCATAGCAGTTTAGAGAATCCATGGTTTCGTTTCAATGGTTTTGGAGCTTTGCTTGGTCTCCAAACAAATTTTATGCGTCAGACCTGTTCTCGCGGGGCGCGAGAGACCCAAGCCAGGTCTCTCGCGGCCCGCGACCGCCCCATGGCCAGATTCAAAATTTGACACTTTTAACCCCTTAACTTATTAAAGCTTCTAAAAACCATTTTAAACACCTTTTTGGCACTTTTAGCCCTTCGTAGCCAACACTTGGCATACCCGGGATTATGCCCGGACATTGTCGAGCTCTCGGTTCGTTAAAAGGTCACTCAGTGTTGACACTTTTAATCCCTCAATTATCCAACTTTCACATATTTACAAAATTGAACTATCTCGTCCAACAAACGGCACATATGAGAGTTAGGACTTCACAAAGGATCACTCAGAGGCTTATTACAAGCATGTTGATTCCGATGTCACTCAGAGGCTGGGCATGTTGACATATTAGTCACTCAGAGGCCAAATTTCAAGCATGTTGACATATCAGTCACTCAGAGGCTAATGATTTAAGCATGTTGACATATCAGTCATTCAGAGGCTAATGATTTAAGCATGTTGACATATCAGTCACTCAGAGGCTGTTATTTATGCATGTTGACATCGGTTCGTCACTCAGAGGCTCAACTTGAGCATGTTGACGCCTTAGTCCTTATTGGTCTTTAACAGACTATAGTTAAAAAAATACAACACGTGTCACTATACTATTGGATACGATTTTACAGGGTGTTACAAAAATCCTCCAGGAACGCGGCATGCTTGGTTTCAATAATACGGGTGACATGGGAAAGACAATAGAAATGATAACCCTTTGAGTGATCAGGATACCTGATAAAGAAGCGGTAACTGTTTTAGGGTCAAGTTTCTTTAGGAAAGGATTGTAAAGTTTCGCTTCAGCAATGCAGCCCCATACTTTCATATATTTAAGACTCGGTTTCCTTCATGTCTAAAGTTCATAAGGAGTTTTAGGGACAGACTTAGAAGGAACTCTATTGAGTATATGAACAGCTGCTTTTAACGCTTCAGTCCAGAGGAATAATGGTAAATTAGTGTTGGCTAACATACTGCGCACCATGTTCATAAGGGTACGATTTCTTCGTTCAGCGACACCATTCTGCCGAGGTGTATCTGGCATGGTGTATTGGTTTATAATCCCCTGGACCTTACAAAACTCATAAAATGGCCCAGGAGCTTGACCCACATCAGTATGTCTTCCACAATATTCACCGCCTCTATCTGATCTCACAACTTTAATTTTACGATCTAGTTGTTTTTCAACTTCAGTTTTATAATCTTTAAAAGTTGTAAGAGATTCGGATTTTTCCTTAATTAGGTACAAGTACATGTAATGAGAATAATCATCAATGAAAGTGATAAATGAAGTATGTCCTGTTATGCCAGCGATTTGGTAAGGACCACTAATGTCAGTATGGATGAGTTCTAATAAATTAGAGCTCCTAGTGGCACCTTTCTTATTCGCTAATGTCATTTTACCTTTAAGACATTTGACACATGTTCCAAAACCAGTAAAATCGAGAGGAGGTAAGACTTCATCCTTTACGAGTCGATTTAATCGTTCTCTTGAGATGTGGCCTAAACGTTGATGCCACAACATGGATGAAGTCTCTAAGTCTCGATTTTGTTTCATCTTTGTGAGTGATTCATTAATATTATATGGCAACAAAGATTTGGAAAAGTCATCATCAAGTTCTAATCTATAGAGACCACCATCCAGAATGCGGGTACCATAAACCACAGAATCATAGAGAATAGAGAGTTTGCGATGACCATGAGTAATATCAAAACCGTCTATATCTAACTTTGGTCCTGATACAAGGTTCCGAGTTACCTCAGGAACATATATAGTATCATAAAGTTTAATGAATAAACCAGTTTTCATAAATAATTGTAAAGTTCCTATGGCCCTCACTTCTAATTCTCTATCATCCCCCACTTTAAGTGTTCTTTGGTTTCTTCCCAGCCTCCGGATTGTAAGGAATCCCTGAGTAGAGTTAGTGACATGAGTCATAGCACGAGAATCAAACCACCAAGAATTAGCAGGAACATTTAAATTATAGGACTCAAGTATCATGAAAAAATCATTACCTTTCTTAGCCAGCCACTCCTTAAAGTCAGGGCATTCCTTTTGCTTATGTCCTGTCTTTTTACAGAACTTGCAGTAGGGTTTGCCTAAGGAGTTCTTAGAGCTGGAAGGCGCACTTGCACTATGATTGGGTTTTTGGACTTTAGAAACATCCTTCCTTGGATAAGTGTTCTTCCTCTTCTTAGAGCTGGAGGTAGTAAAGTGTGCAACATCAGTAGTTCGATCCATCTTCATACGCTCCTCCTCCTGCACGCATATAGCGATCAGTTCACTCATCAACCATTTCTCTTTCTGAGTGTTGTAATTGATCTTGAATGCTTCATAGGACGAAGGAAGCGAAGTCATGATGAAATAAACAAGAAAACCATCACTAATCGCCATGTCTAATCCCTTGAGCTTATGGGCCATGTCGTTCATCATCATGATGTGTTCACGGATGCCGTTCCTCCCATCATACTTAGTCGTCACCAGCTTGAGGATAAGAGTACTAGCGTGTGCTTCAGACGTTCCCTTGAACTGCTCCTCCACAGAAGCCAAGTAGGTTTTAGCATCTTCAGAATCAGGAATGGCTCCTCGAATTGCATTGCTTATGGACTGCTTCATGAACATGAGAGACATGCGGTTACACCTAGTCCATTTTTCATGAGCCAGCTGCTTAGCAGCGGTACTTTGAGGAGTAAGGTCTTCAGGCTTATTCTCTCTTAGGGCGTAGTCAAAGTCCAGCAAAGCAAAAGTAAGCATGAGAGAGTCTTTCCATGCAGCAAAGTTATCACCAGTCAATGGTGGAATCCCGCAATTGGGCGTTGATAGTGGAAATAATATGAGCAAATTATGATACTAAGAAAAGAAGTCTTAATGTGATCTAAGGGCAAGTTATTCTAAGGCAAGCATAAGTAATGACCTTTTTAATTATGAAGCTGTGATATTGTCTATTACTAACATCAAAATAATAGACTTAGTTAAAAGTCTACTTAAATGAAGACAAATCAGCTTTGGCCAGAAGTGTAATCACCTAAGTATGTGTGCAAAGTAACTGTGACAAATCAGCTTTGGCCAGAAATGAGACAACCACTTTAATTACGCACTTGTTAAGTATGCTAGACATGAATGAATTAGATCAGCTTTGGCCAGAAATAAGACGTTCACGTATATAATGCACAATTAACATAGCTTTTGTAATACTTGAACAATAAATAGATGTATCAAATCACCTTCGGGCAGAAGTGATACATCAGAAGCTCATTCAAGTTAAGCTATTTGGTTTTACAAAAAAAGTTATCTTATTATAATTAATTAAGTATTTACAAAACCATTCATTTAATAACAAACCCCCTGTTAGCGCTGATCAAACTAAATTACCTAATTTGAGTTCGCTGAGGGGTGCAGGGGAACAGCGTGTCCCCGCACGGGTTCGGGCGGAGCCCCGAGCTGAAATTTAGTTCACAAAAATAGCCTAATTTAGTAATGAGATTTCCGATAAAATCTTGGATTTCGGATGAAACTCGGATTAGTCCGAGATGGGCATCTCGGATGAGTTCCGGATTAGTCCGAGATGGATATTTCGGATGAGTTCCAGATTAGTCCGAAATGGTCATCCTATTTCGGATGAGTTCCAGATTAGTCCGATCATCTCGGATGAGCCCTAAGTTAGTCCGAAATGGTCATCTCTGATGAGCCCCAAGTTAGTCTGAAATGGTCATTTCGGATGAGCCCCAAGTTAGTCCGAAATAGTCATTTCGGACGAGACTCAAGTTAGTCGAAATGTCATTTTGGATTAGGCATTTCGGATAAGACTCTGATGAGTCCGAAATGCTCATTTCGGATAAGACTCTGGTGAGTCCGAAATGGGCATTTCGGATAAGACTCTGATGAGTCCGAATTACTCATTTCGATAAGACTCTGATGAGTCCGAAATGGCATCTCAGATTAGACTCTGATGAGTTCGAAACTTATCCTGCAAGATTTCAAAATCCATAATGATGGCAGTTAGTTGTGATAAGTTTTGAAATTCGAAAATTAAGGAATTATGGGATCAGTTTTCCTATTTTAATGCTGATCTAGATACATCAAAATATTTCGAGAATAATATCCGTTTAATTTATAACAGATTTCGAAAATTTAATTAAATGAAAAATAGACCAAAACTGGGAAAACACTTAATAATCTGCATTTAACTCCAAAATATAAGATTTTTCCAAATTTCTTAAGAACAAATGATGAACCCTAAAAACATAAACTTAAATATTGAATCCGAAATCTGGGTTTTTGAGTTCATTGTGATGATTTCGGAACAGTAAAACAACCATTTGATTTCGGAACAGTAATTAGTCATTATAACATCAGATCCGAAATATTAATTCACAGGTTATGTGATTTCGGATTATTATTAGGTTTTTCAAAATTCTGTTTTCCAGATTTTTATAATCCCAGAATAATGGATTCAAAAACAGAATTGATTTATCAACATATGCTCTGATACCACATGTTGATCAGTTCTGTTTTAAACATAATGGAAAACATAAAGAAATACCTGTGACGGCAGATAGGCCAGCAGAGAATCCAGTCAGAGACGCAGCCATGGGGTTCGACATATTTGTCGGTATGATCTGGTTCCTCCTTAGGGTGTAAGATTATGATGGTAAGAACCGAACTAGGGTGGAGTTCGGTTTAGGTTATGGAGAGAGAGGTGGGCGGCGGCTTTGGTGATGTTGTTGTAAGTGTGTAACCCTAAACCTCTCTAATCAGCTCCTTATATACACTCAAAAGGAAACCCTAATTAGTTAATAAGGGTAATATGGTCCATCAACAATTACCAACTAATTATATAATAGGATTAATATATTTTGATCTAATATAATATAAATGATTATAATGGCTACATGATTAAATATTATAAATAATATATTTAATCTTACAAAATTATGTTTGTTGATGGAGGAGGACAGTAATAACAAAAAGAAGAGGAAGATGCCAAAGAAGAAGGAGAGTGTGCCGGTGGTGAACAAAGAATCAATCGTTGACTTAAAGCGGTTCATCACGGGTGAGATGGGTGGTTTAGACATGAAGCTGGTGATCCAGAAAGTCTTGTATGAAAGCGATATGAGAAAAGATCAAAGCAGGTTAAACATGCCGGTTTTGCAACTTAAAACACAACCACGTGAGTTGTTGACGAATGAGGAATTAAGAATGATTGATGAAAGTAAAGATGGTATCGAGGTTAGAGTTGTGGATTAGAAGCTGCGAATGTATGAGCGACCGCTGTGGTTGAAGAAGTGGCATCAGGAAAGCACGGACAACTATGTGTTGAAGACAAACTGGAACAACTTTGTGGCTGATAATGAGGATTTGAAGAAAGACACGATGATTCAAGTATGGGCGTTTCGTAGAAACCGAAAGTTATGCTTTGCCATTGTACCAGTGGAGAGACCCGATGTGAAGAACGCGGCTTGATGGCTTATCAAGTTCTTGTTGAAATTAGACAGTTTCTTGTGTTAGACTTGGTGAATTACATGGATGATGATATAATGTGGATATTATGGATGATAAGTTTTGTTGGTATCTCTTTTCCAAACATGATATAATATTTGTGATATTGACTCTAGTTTACTTATAATAGATATATATATATATATATTACATGGTGATAGATAGATAGATAGAATAGAGGTAACAGAGAGTTGTTTTGAATACATGGAGTGTAATTTCCGTCTTTGATTGATAATATAGAAAAGTTGTTCATGAGTGATGTCCTTGATACTGTTGTGTCCCCTTCCCCACATCTGTTTCGGTTACTTCTATACGGACATGGTTTACATTCGACCATTCGTGTGGGTAGGAAATCAATATCATGGGACGAGGCAAACGTAAATCTGGAATGAATAATATTTTTCTTCTTTATAAATGTATCTTGGGTCAGACCAAAATGGGTTCCAACTAAGTTATGCGGTGGCAGCTGACAATGGTTGTTGGTTGTGCTTGCCTATTTGTACCCTTTTTAAGTTAGCGAGTTTTATAAAAGTGACCAATTTTGACCCATTGTATTACTTAATTAGATTTAAATTGACTCGTTAATTTTTTTAACCCATTTCTTGGAGAATGAGTCCTAATCACTAGGCTTGTATCATACATAACGAAGATAACCACTTCAATCATGCCACATGTCATTCACACAATTCATCAAACACTTGTCTTGCATCATCTACAACACCTGATTTTGCTTACGTTTGTATCAATGGGCTACCAGCATCCGCAAACATTTATACCTATCAAAGATCTTTTTCCTTTTAACCATTTACAGTAGGTTCTCAAATTTCCAATAAGCTGAAAATATGTTCCATTTGAAAGAAAAAAAAAGTTGGTTGAGGAAATTGATCAAACACTTTGCGTGCATGGTTAGTGATTTCCGGTTTATACATGATTATATTATTTAACAAAAGATATTTGTATGACTTGGTGTTTTTGGTAGGAAGCAACGTAATTTCATTTATTGGAGTTGATTATTATTTCCACATGAGCAAGGAGAAAAAGGCTTTTAATTAGGCTGGTAAATCTCCCAATCCAAAAGCCCAAATCCAAGCCTGAGCCTAAAAGCATGATTTACGTTGAAATGAGAAATATGATTGATTCACGTGATTAAGTATAATCTCACTCATAGCAAAAGCTATTCGTAGGGAATGACACATTTGTAAATCCAAGCATCAACCAAGTCGAAGAAGAAAGGATTAGGAATGGAAGTTTGGCTAAATAATGAAAGAAAAAAATGTAGAAAAGTGAGATGCATACAATAGAAATTGTGGATGATTATAAAAAACACCATTTTAGTAATATAGAAGGTAAACTTAACACAAATATTATTATATGCAAATTTGAATATAAACGTTTATATTATTTTTAATCATCATATCATCTTTTTAACCTCTTAATTTTTGCTACGGTAAACTATCTATATTAAAGCCTAATGTACAAATCTTGCATCACTTTGTAATTTGTTACCATTGCTCGGTTTCAATGACTGTCACAGCTTTCGTTCCATTCCGTAAGTCCTTCGTTTTGTATTCGCTGGTGGTTATCGCTGGAACAATGTAAAAGGAATGACTCCAGTTCCATTCGTCATTCTAACGTTTTGATGTGTTTTTTTTCGTTGTAAATATTAATGCTCCGGTCGACATTGTTTGACGATTAAATTTAAGATTTTAAATTTGTTTACTTTTTTGGGTCGATCGATATACCATGTTTTTATACCTTTTTGTTTTTAAAAGATAGTTAGACTAAACAGACCGACCGACCAGCCAGCCAAGCTCGGACATAGAACACGGAAGACTGAGCACACTGGCTCCACTCCACTCCTCTTTCCCCAAATCTTGAAAAACCCTAGAAATTGATATTACATCCCTCCATCAGTCTTGAAAAACCCTAGAAATTGATATTACATCCCTCCATCAGTCTCTTTCCCCAAATCTTGAAAACCCTAGAAATCGCTGATAACATCAAAATGTCAGACAATATACCGATTGAAATTCAGGAGGAAATAATGAAAAGGCTTCCCGTGAGATCGCTGATTCAATTCCGATCCGTTTCCAAGTCATGGAAGTCTCTCATTGAGAGCTCTCATTTCATTGCTGATTATAGCGGAAGACAGCTGCAACTGCAAGAGCAACAGCATCTATTTGTCAGGTATCAAAATAGGGTTTGGGAAAAAGATGAGCGACATTATGGTTCAATTGTTGATGACGATAGTTTCCCCCATCATAGAGTTTCCTTTACTGTCCCTCGGTGTCTTAAGATGCTTAGTGGTTCTAAAAGTGTCGGCAGCTCTCACGGCCTGATGTGTTTGCACAGCCGTGATTTCGGTGATGTTTGTACGGACGTGGCTGTTGTTTGGAATATATCAATTGGTAAAGCAGTTGCTGTTGCTGTGCCTAATGTGGGAGATGCTAGTAGTAGTAGTAGTAGTAGGATGTATGCAACTGCTCTAGGTTTTGGAGTTTGCCCTGAGACTTTTGACCCTAAGATTGTCAAGATCAATTATGTTAATCTCTACAGGTGGACTGGTGATATCGAAAGTATAACTTCCATCCCTCATCAGGTTGAGGTTTTTACACTACGCACAGGGGCTTGGAGAAGTCCATATGGCAGCAGCAGCAGCAGCAGCAGCAGCAATCTTCCTTGTAAGTTCATTCAGTTTTCGGACCATAGAATAGTTATAGATGGAGTTTTTTATTGGGTTGCTACTGATACGATTCAGACAGATGCTGGAACTGAGTCTTTTAATCTGATTGTTTCGTTTGATTTGACAAGCGAAGAGTTTGAAGAAATATACCTCCCACCTCGTTTAGCAGACTACGAAGGTGAGTATAGCTTGTCCGTGTCTAAGCTATGGGACTCACTAGTTGTGCTTGAACGCAATGAGGTTGGAGATGCTACCATTGTATGGAGGATGGATGATGATAATGATGATGATGATGATGATGATGGTGTTCCAGAAAGAAGCTTTACAAAGCTATTCACTATATACACACCACATGCATCAATACTAGCAGTACATGCATTTAGGAAGAGCGGTGAATCTGTAATTGTAATTGTAGACGATGATTGTGAATCATTTGATGATGATATATCACTTGTTCTTTATGAACCCTACTCAAAACACATCACTAATCTTGGGATAAAGGGAACAGAGCATGTTCCATCTTTTATGTGTCACTACATGGAAACGTTACTTCTGCTAGATCAGCCAAATGATATTGTTTATGACAAAGGTGAGAAGAAAAGGCTTGAAGCATACATGCAAAGGACTTGATTTCATGATGATCTTGATTTCTAACGTACCTCACTTGGTATGCGTTTCAACTTTCAATTACTCTGTGTTTCATGTAACGAGTTTCAGTTTTTCTAGGTTGTTATATTTCAGTTTTCAGTTCAACATGTCTACTGCATGTACCTAGTCACCTCTAAAAGTAAATCTCCATGAACGTGGGCGTTAATTGTTAGTGTTGTTTACTATGTAGGTAGAGGAGTATATCATTCTATTATCATCTATGTTTATTTCTTCTTCCAGAGCCAAGACTGACAATTCTCATATTCATGTTTTCTTTTCGTGATTATGTTGTGCAATGGGTAGTATTTATCTGTTGTTCCAAGTTATGTGACTCATGCATTTATTATGAGGATAAGGTTTAGCATTCTGGCTCATTATGATGAAGATAAGCTAGGTGATGCATTTATGATTCGTCTTGATATTGACTGTTAGGAGTCTTCATTTCAAAAATGTTGGAAGCTTGCATGTCTTTCTTGACGATCTTGTTTTATTTCTACTTCGATTAATGTTATAATAATAGCTACTAAAGTTGCTATTATATGTTCTGTTGCAAAATGGTTATTTGGGTTAGGTCAACACAGTACATGCATTGAACCAAGATGGTAAACAATAATGTGCCGTTAACTTGAGCTATTTTAGGAATTAGGATGAAGCAACATTCTTTATTCGATAACAACTCAAGTTTAGAACATGATTTTGTTGCTTGCATCGTGTCATTTTTTAATAGTTAAAAACACTTTGTCGTCATCCTACACATATCGAAATTCATCATACAGTTATCTTACATATCCTTCACCGTAAATTGTGTTTGTTTTGAAAGTGTATATTTTGATTTATGTTGCGGAGCACATCTTCAGTTTGATGAATTTCCAGGGAAGTTAGTGGACCTTCACAAACACTACTTTTTAACAGATTCCATCCTCAATGCTCTCGGTTAGCCAGCTTTTCTGTATTTAATTGCCGGATACATCATGTTTAGCCAGTTTTTTTGTATATATTGGGAATTACTCACTAAATATTTATTTTGAATTCCAAGTCCAGGTGTCATTTTTGGTGTGCATAGGGAATTAGCGTCAAAGTGCATTTTCTTAAACACTATTTTGCATAACTCCAGGACTAGCTGCTACTGAACATTGTTGATTACATGATCGACGTCAATGTTGACTTTCGACCTTGGTCAGCATTGACTGCGTTAGTTGCTTCCCTTTAAGTTTCGCACGTAGACGGTCAATACACTCCAAAGAAATACAACCTATGCGGATCACTGACTTGGCCAAACACAATATTGCTGACTTAGACTCTTGCATTAGATTCCGGATCACTGACCCGACTTGTTGACTTTTATGGGTCAAAGCCAAATTAATTCAGTTGATACACAAAGTACCACCTGAATTTGAGGCAAAGACAGTCTTGATTCGCGGAATTTGGTTAAATCCAGATATTGACTTTTTCCAAACATTGACAACAACATCCAGTCTATTATCACATATCTTTGACCTTCATTTCAAGAGGCTTTACCAATTACCATACTATGATACCTTTGACCAGGACCCTTTTGTTGACTTTAACTTTCATTCTCAGCATTTGACTATGAAAAGCCCCTGTAATCATCTCTTCAATTCATAGTAAACAACATTTTGAAATATATCCATCCACCCACCCCCCCAACACCCCTACCCCTTATTATATCCCCATCCCACATTACCAATTGATAAGACTTAATCTTCTATTCAGCAGGTAGTACGGATATATAATCTCACTGCATGCCATATATCACTGACCTCTGTCTATTTGAAACTCTCAAGCGTTCTTGACTTATATGATATATCTCAGGGTTAGTTACTTTGCATAAGTTATTCAAGGTTTCTCATTTTAAATATTTTTATCACAAGTCATTGTGTTGAACATAAGGTTTAGTATTGTGGTTAAAACTCTCAAACAAGGGTTGCACATGATCTCACAAGTAGTGGCGGAGGCAAATGTAAGGGTGGGGGGCGGGCCCCGTAAAAAATTAAGTGTATTTTGTATGCAAAAATCCCGATCGCGCCTCTTAAAATTTCACTTAAACTCCCCAATCGCCCTCAAATTTTGAATATTGGACTCGTCACTACTCATAAGAGTCTCAGATGCATTTGTGATTTTAAATATTGATTTCACATCTGTATTGAAGTTTTGAGTTGATTTATTGGTGATTTTTTTAGTTGTTATACCTAAGATACTTGTTGTGCCAAGTCAAAATGGAAAAATATTATAGACATTTTTAACGGGGTAAATTACATCAAATCCGTCGAAGGCGGGGCTCGGTCCCTTGACCTTAGTTGATTAATAATCATATTGTTAAATATGATTGGGTTAATGGTGAAGTGACAGGTGAAACAAGAGGCAAAGCAACGATGACGATTGACGAGTGGGTAGATGTTGTGTAATGGGCCCAAAGCAGTTAAGAAAAACAAGTCATTTAGATAAGGAGTTAGGTAAAAGGTATATTCTGCATATATAGAATTTTCTTAGCTAATGAACATATCAAGTCCATTAACCTAATTGGTTGAAAAAATTAAGTTTTAAAATAGGAAATGGGTTGGGTTGGGTTGGATTAGAAAAATAGTAGTTTGGGCCAGCGTCAGAATGCTTTTTTTTATTCCCATTTAGTAAACAACCAAATTATTACCCGGAAATTCGGAATCATTAGCCCATTGTTTTAAGGTAATCTGTCAGTTTAGGCCCATAGTTATTAAAAAGACTTTATAAACCCTCCGAATGGACCCATTCTGGAAAACGCATGCGGCCCACATAAACCCAAACTCAAGAATAGTTTATCACTTTGCCGAACTGCAATCTTATGACTAATGATATGGTTTCCAAATTATATGTTCGCAAAATGGTCTTGTTTTTAATGAGGATGTCAACTATAATCACTTGATCGAAAAACTAGACGTATAAAATTGATCGTTCTCAGGCAAATATGTTAGAAATAGAATTAACCAACACAATGCCGTGATTCTCTTTATTGCTCTGACTGGTACAAATGGGTTCAGCGAAAAATCAATGTGCACGTGAAGATTGGACATGGAGAGATTACCCACTTTGGTCGAGTTGGCAAAAGGAGCATTAACTTAGTTAATACAACTTGTCTGTTATGCAGATATGCTAGAACAACAGAACACTTATTTACTTCATGCTCGAGTGTTAACTTGTGTCTCTAGTATTATCCAATGGCACCAGATACCTCCAATTTTTTTTCTTTCTCAATTCGGTAACTGTTTTATTATTACAAGAATGTGCAAGGGAGGGTGGGTGGGTGTGGGGGAGTATAAAAACGGAAACAAGTTCATGCGATGTTAGGCTATGGGGTGTGGTGTAGCCCTCCCCCAACATCCACATCACCACCTTCACCTCCACATCATCATCCTCCCCTTCATCCCCGTCAAGGGGTGGTGTACCCCTCCCCTCCTAGCCAATCATCATCAAGCATTTAAAAGAAAATGAGCTCGGGAAGATAGGGGGAATTTGTCAACCCCAATCGATGGCGGAAACATCGGAGTGAGACGAAATAGATTGCTCAAGTCATCGTAACACTATTTTCGACATATTTAAATCAAATCAATTTCATTTCATAACAAGATTGTCAATTACAACAAGGAAATCAAATAAAACAAGTACAACAACATAAATCCTAACATTCTAGATGCGTTTCTATGCCGTCCCTACTAAGTTTCGTCATGATCAACATCCTTAACCTGCAACATGTTAAAAGTATAGTTCAACACAAAGTATTGGCGAGTACACAAGTTTGATATAGCATAAGTATGAAAAGATTTAAACGAATCCACATGTTAAGCTAGCATACTAGATTTATGTAAACATAGCATGCGATCTATAAGTCAACCCTCGCGTGTCACCGCAAAATAGCATAAACTTAACATGACCTCAAGAATACGGGCGATGCGTTATCTATAGCGCTATACATGTTAAGGGGGAGGCTCGTATGTAGTTAATGACAGATAGTATCACATAAGAATGCACAAGTATACAAATCGTGTATCACGTAACTATAGCATGTATGATGGATTGTTTGTGTGATTGCATAAAAGTAAAAGTGTGATTGCGTGTATTTTGATAGAGTAACACGTTGCACCCAAAGGTGTAAAGCGTAAAAAAGGTGTTCGAGTGTACTCACAGTTTTGCAAGCTTCCACTTGGTATTTCTGCAAAGTGTTGGGGAAGTTTGGAGGATGGAGCACCGAGTCATCCTACAAGAGGAAAACGTAGGTTGGTAAGTATTCTAATGATAACGGAGGATTAGGGATTTTAATACACTAAAGTATGTATACGAGAAAATAATCATCTAGACTTAATACTCGTTCTTGACACTATAATACCCATTCGGGTTGATGTGTTTTCATGGCTTAGGATACCCATTAGAATCGTAACGAGAAATTAAGTACTTAGGTGATGTAACCTAGTACCATGACGGACAATCATTCGATTACCATCAAGAGTTCAGTTAGTATGTGTGTGTGTGTATATATATAGGATTAACTACATTTGTGAACAGAATCATCATAGTGAACTGTGTGAACTAATCTGGGCCATTGATCTCTTTATTTTTTGATAATGTTAGGATTGTAATTTTGTATTAATATAGTTTTAAATATCCATTAAGAAATACCATGTCAGTTACAAGTTTTTTTTTCTAATTCCTATTTCTAAGTCAAGATATCTTTTTTTTTTTAAAATTATATCAATTCCTATATTTACGACAACAACAACTAGTAGTCAAAATTGATTTGAATTTCATTTCAGTATATTGTTCGGTAAACAAAGAATACGAATTCATTCCCAGATTTTGATTCGCAAATTTCCCAGAATTTCATTTACATAATTTCCAGTATTTGGTAAACTGTTCGATCGAATTTTCTCTTTACAATGGAACAACCAGAAGATGTTACGATCGGTGTTGAAGACAACGTCAAGGGTATCGACAATGTTTTTGTTACCACTATGGATCGACCAGGTTTGGTTGTGTTTCTTTTTTAAGAGTATTATATTTGTAATTCGTTACAACTTTTGATCGACATGTATTGGTATTCAACATTGTCGTTTATGTGTTTAACTGTCCATCCCGTTTGTTAACAAGATTCCAGAAATGTAATTGAACATTGCCGTTTTGTGTCACCGATGTTGTCGTTGGTTCCAAACATATTAACTGACATGTTTGTCACAAATAAGTACACATGTGCATAGACAGTATTATACACAATGTATGCGATGTTTTGATTTTGGTTCTGTGATTTGTAATTTTGTTGAAGATGAGAGATTCAATTTAGTACACTTGTGTATAATTGCGTTTACATTCCATGTCTACATGTTTGATTGTATGACATCTTTATTTTTCACACATGTTGTAATTGTAAAGATTGTTCCAGACTAGCACACGTTTTTATAGCTGTATAGTATAGCCCACATTGATTATGTTTGTGCATTTTTATAGGTGACTTTGGAAATGTAGTTAATTGTGTATGATTTACGATCTTAACAAATATGTATATACTTTTAAAAATTAGCAGTTGTTATGTAATTCTGGAATTAAATTTTATTATTGTTTTTTGAAGAATTATAGTCTACCATATTCAGTACGCATATGTGTATTCTTTGATTTTTCATAGTCGGTTTCTTTCACTTTCTAACAATTTCAGCAGAATCTGTTGCGAGCAACGTATATGAATCTCCTAATGGATCTAGGTATTGGACTCCAACCGTCCCTCCCGGTTTCAAACCGTTTATTAATGCTAGATTTAGTACAATTGAAGAAGCTATAGCCAGGTATGAAGAGTATGCACAACTGGCCGGTTTTGGAACCCGTCTTGGTACATCGCAGAAGGAAAAAATAGGTGACAAAATTGTTACTAATAGGCGATACCTTTTATGTTCTAGAGCCAACAAACCTAAACGTAAAGATGTTACGGCTGAACAAGTAAATTCAAGTTCACCCAAAAGACGGTCCAACGTTAAAGTCACAGACTGCAAGGCATGTGTTATATTTGTGCGTGTAAAAATTCATCTGAGTATGAGATATATGACTTTGTAGAACAACATAACCATGGCTTTACTACCCCTGAAAATCTTGATCTATCACTGAAGAGGAGGAAGCTTGACTTTTCTACCCAAGAGTTTATAGCAAAATGCCAAAACGCAAACCTAGGACCTACCAAGTCTCACAAAGTACATGTAGTTTTAAAAGGTGGTCATCATAATGTGCACGGAACCGTTGTCGACTACAAAAACTGTGGGCGTGATATCCGAGACTTTATCGGTGATAAGACGCCCAGATGATAATTGACAAATTCAAGGAACGTAGCAAAAACAAGGAAAACTACACGTTTAACACCCATATTATTGATACTGAACTCCAGTTAAGTTTTTGGTGTGATGCGGTATAGAAATCAAACTACGACTCATTTGGCGATGTTATTGCCTTCGATGCGACATATCATACAAATATGTAAGTATTACATGAAATTTGTAATCTATTATTTATCTTTAATATAAGTATCTAACTGTGTTTTGTAAAAACAGGTATGATATGATTTTTGTACCTTTTACTGGAGTCGATCACCACAAAAGGTGTATAATTTTTGGTGCAGGGTTGCTTCATAATGAGACTATCGAGTCTTATACATGGCTTCTTCAAAAATTCCTTGAGGCACACAATGGTAAACAACCTTCTGGTGCTAATGATCAAGATTGTGTCATGAAACAAGCTGTCGAAAAGGTCTTTGACAAGTCAATTCACACGTTGTGTATGTGGCACATTATTCAAAAACTACCGGTTAAGATACTAAATCTGAATAAAAATTTTTTGTTATTAGTACACAAATGTATCATACTAAAGCAGCCTCGCGACTAAGTAATTTGTTTCTTTTTTTAAATGTAGATAAAGGGGAACGACAGTAGGAATACAGAAATAAAACAAAGTTCCACAAACTTGTTTGGAATGTTTACATTAAACCACAAACATTTGAGAGTAGATGGCAGAATCTTATTGCTGAATACGGGTTACAAGACCATTCGTGGTTGTCCGAGATGTATTTGATTCTTGCGAACTGGATACCGGCTTATTTCTGCGAGATACCTATGTGTACGTTAATGAAGACCACATCCAGGTGTGAGAGTGCAAACCACTTGTTCAAATCTAATTCTAGTTCTCATAACACCTTGGTTCAGTTCATGTTGTGTTACGACACATCAGTTGATGGGATACGAAACGAACAGAGGGAACTAACACATAAAAATGACACCACTAATCCCGAATTCAAAACATCTTGGCCTATTGAACGGCATGCAAATGATATCTACACACATAGAATTTTATTTGATTACGGCAAGGGAAATTGTTATATTGCTGAACGATGTGTATCTGAAGGTATAAGCAGCTTTGTGATAGCTCACCAAGACCACATGAAAGAAGTTATAAACGAGTTCACGGTTGGTTTTTTACATTCAGTAAAGTGTGTTTTCTTATCTTAAAACATAGGTTTGCATTATTCTGAACATATTCCCTAATTTATCCATCTTGTATCATTATATTACAGGTCACCTTTAACAAACAAGATGTCTTCGTTTCGTGTGAATGCATGGGTTATACTAGAAACAGATATCTATGCCGTCATATCTTCTGCGTTTTTGGGCACCATAACGTACATAACATTCCGGGATGGTATATTCACCCAAGATGGAGGAGAGACGCTTTGCCTTCTAGTGTATATAGCGTGGAAAATAGGTTATCTGTAGATCAGAGTCATAGTGGAAGAATTTGGCGTAGGATACTTTAAATATGGAAATGTGCGAGAGAGAGTTCATGGTAGGATTGATAAATTACAGGAACTAGATGAGCAAGTACAGTTGTTGAAAGATAAGGTTTTTAGCGATGTTCCACCGGATCCGGAATTTAAAAAAAGTTTGTCGTTTACCAGGACATTCTTGATCATACTGAACCAGAAGAAGTATCATGCACCGCACCAAAGAAAATACGCAACAAAGGATGTGGAAAGCATAAACGTCCAATTGGTCCTCGCGAGAAAGCATTAAAACAATGAAAAAACATAGAAGAAAATGCAATTATTGTGGCAAGAAGGTGAGAACGCATGATAAAAGAAATTGCCCATTGAAAAAAGGCAACATCACAAAGGATGATTCGTCTACAGAAGAAGATGGCGAGGAAGATGATGATGAACCAAACGAGTATGAATACTACACCGATAGTGGAAGTGAAGTGCAAGTGCACGAGAGCGGAGATGATGACATTATGTTTTAACTTTAACTATATGATCCATAACAAAAATTTCGTTTGATGCAACTTGTACATTATGTTTTCAGTTTTTTGCAACTATACTAGAGTTTATGAAAATGTATTTGGTAAGACTTTGAGTTGGATACTGGTTAAACTTTGTCGCATTAACATCAATTTTGACTCCCCAATGTTCTTATATTATACAAGTGAACCTCAAATTTACATACATCAGGCTTTTTTGTTGAAAATGCACTTGTGCACATCTGGTGAATACCACTTAATTCAATACTACCCACATTTTCAACATATATTGATACGCAAAACACCAGTTGTCTAGGCTTAAAGTTTTCTTTTTTAATACCTTTATCGTTGATATGGTCACTTTCCTATTTTTTGTGTACTAGTACCTAACTGGACAATTACACTAAACTGAAATACACATATGCACCACCATGAGGTGGTCTGTAATACTATAGTACACACACGTAATACTTAACAAGATAATTATATTAGTAATGTAGTACACATATGCACCATCTGAATCTGGTTACTGAAATAATATAGTACACACATGTAATACGTTATCAAGTTCCATCAAATGTTTCATCAACAAGTTCCATCAAAGGTTCCATAAAAAGTTCCATCAACAACCACACACACAAGGTCTTTAAAGTTATATGTGTTTTATGTGTTTCAACAAATTCCATCAAAGAACCAAATACCCCCAACCCGAACCACAAATTGTTTCATCATGTTCCATGAAATAACCAACTGTTCCAACAATTAACTGAAATAAAATGTCTTTTCAAACTGTTCCGCTTCCTCTAGTATCCGGTCCCGGTGAATGTTTGCATCAGACGTCACCAACTTTACCGCGTATTTCTTACGCAACCTTGTCAATGTTGCTTTTTTCTGACCAGGTTCTAATGGGAATCCACAATCCCATTTTTTGGCCGTGGCTCCATACCAAGTCTCCATGTGGCGCATAATAAATACACCACAATCGACAGTGTTTCCTACGGTCTTCCACTCAAATTCTAACATTTTAGGCACTGCATTATCAATTTGTATTGCTTTCAGGTGTTTCATCAGTTTCAAATACCTTGTGAAAACGTCCTTCTGCAATCGAAATTACAAGATTAAAGTGAATTATATACTATCAAAAGCCAAAACTAAAATAAGATAAATTGTGTCTAGAATTGTCTTACAACTTTATACGGAGTGCTTTTCTTGAAATAATTTTCATCATTTATCAGTTGAACGGGCTTTCTGATGTAGCCATATTGTCAATCACCGTTATCGATGACCCCCCAAGATCAAAACAGACAAGATAAAAATGTCCCTTTTCACGAATTAGGAAGCAGACTACGCAATAAGTGGACAAAGTCAACAAATATAGTCTTTTTTCTACCACGTGTAGTAAAGAACTTCTTAATTTTTCAACCCGTTGCACATCTCCATACCTTACATTATGTAAACACATCCTCCGTCTATGTTGGTGCATATTTATGACAACAACTTAGATTTGGTCTTTGGATATCTTGTAATTAGTAAAATGATAAACGGTTGACGGGTTTAGTTTTGTAATAGTTAATTAGAAGTAATTGGGCTGAACTAAACATAGAATAGTGCATGGTAGGCGAATTTGGCCTTAAACCCATTAGCACTCCATGTAGGAAACCCTAGCCTATGAGCATAACCTATCTCTATATAAAGGGAGGTTGTGATTAGGGTTAAGGTTGCTGGTTCTATTATTGTGTTGCTGGTTTAGTTGTTCAGAGAGATTGAGAGAAGAGTCTTGAATTGATTGTAAACACTTTGTGTTAGCTAATCAATAGAAGACTGTTTGAAGGAATTTGTTCTTGTTCGTGTTCGTGTTTCTGTGAAATCTGATCTAGGGGATTCCGCACTCTAGATTAGATAGACGATTCTGTCAAGATCCATAAGGACTAGGGGACCTACAACTGGTATCAGAGCATTCGGCTCTTGATTATTGCTCGGTTCAGAATCATGACAGCAAAAAAAATTGGGTTTTTGGGCTTTTTGGAGGCTGTTCTTGAAGTTTGTGACGGCTGAAATTAGGGTTTTGAAGGCTTTAGGGTTTTTGCAGGTATTTCAGATTTTATGCAGTGATTCGGATTAACAGCAGGAATTCGGATTGAAGACTTGCATTCTGGATTAAAAAGCATAGTATTTCGGATTGAAAGCATAGTATTTCGGATCAGAATCTGCATTTCAGATCATCAAACTTGCAATTCTGATCTGGAAAAGTGCAATTCGGATTGAAATTCGGATCAGAAGCCATTTCGGATTCCATTTCGGATTCCAATTCGGATCAGAAGTGTATTCCGGATTTCCATTCCGGATCAGAACAGTGCATTCCGGATGTCATCTCGGATCACTATTCCGGATTCCAATTCGGATCAGAACGGTGCATTGCAGATTTCATCTCGGATCACTATTCAAGATCATCATTTCTGATTATCAATCCGGATTACTATTCAGGATTCCTACCTCGGATTCACTATCCGAGTTACTGTACCGGATTTGACACTATTCCGAGTTAGGATTAAGAAGGTGGAAAGTTAACCAGCTGACGTAACCAGAGTTAAATGTTTTCGGACATAGAAATTGATCAATAGACAATTTGACAAACCGATTGGACAGTTAGACTCGTGTGACTTTTAAGAAAAAAAAGACACGAAAATTCTAAAAATCACTATCGGACAATATACATCATTAGAATCGTATCGATGAGACGAGTCTAACAGTATAATTTGATAACCACCCATTTCGGACAAGTTTTAACGCTTTTAACGAGCCGGTTGGTAAAAATGTCAAATATGCCAAATCTAAATGAGCTGTTAAGGATGGAGCATGAGGCTGAAACCACAAATAAACCTCCAAAGATGCTGAAGGTAGAGAACTATCTTACTTGGAAGGATAGGTTTCAATCCTTTATTGAATATCAGGACACACATATGTGGATCTGTATTCAAGATGGGTACACTAACCCAACGCATGATTTTGAGGGCCGACAACGAGTTACTGCTTATGTAAACATGTCTGAAGCTGAGAAGAGAATGTATGGAGTCTGAGAAGAAGGCATTAGCTGCTATCAAGATGTCATTACCTGATGGCATTAAACATACATTCAAGCGTTATACTACATCGAAGGAGATGTGGGATGCCCTAGAGAAGAGGTATGAGGGCAATCCCGATGTGAAGAAGAACAAGGTTGATCTTCTAAAGAAACAGTTTGCTGTGTTCAAAGAATGAGAAATGAATCCCTTGAAGATATTATCACGAGATATTATCATTTGATGTCAGAAATAGACAATTATGACATAGAGGGATACATAGATGTGGAGATAAAACGATAAGTTGCTGGATGCTTTACCTGCAAAGTGGGATATTTACACGTTGATGATAAAGGGTGAAGCTGATTATGAAAAGAAAGACTTGGAAGAGGCTGTTGGGAAGTGAGAGCTTATGAGCTCAATATGAAGATGAAGGAAACGGGTTATGATCAGGTTCAAGATCCAGGGATATACAAAGGTCTTACACCTTCATCTTCCAACAATGCTTCTAGTGATACTGCAACTGCGTTTCTCTCATGTGAGAATGAGCAGATCGTGACAAATTCTGAAGGTGAAGTATGTTTTGTTGCTACTTCAGGAGGCTCGTCAGGGGCTAATAGACAACAATCAAGTAACAACAGTTCTAAGTCTATGCCTCCGAGTGTCAAAAGTCCTGAAGATCACCTGACATTGCTTGCTACTTTCGTTGCTTCCTACGAGAACTATATTCAGGGAAAAATATCTGATCCTGTTATGTTTGATGAAGACTATGATCAGATCGACCCTGATGACTTAGAGGAGATGGATTTGCAATGGCAGATGGCCATGATCTCATGAAGGGTGAAGAGGTTCATGAACAGAATGGGCAGGAAGTTCGTTGGAAAGAGTGTGGGCTTTGACAAGTCGAAAGTGAAGTGTTACAATTGTCACAACTATGGACATTTTGCTAGAGAATGTCAACAACCAAAAACTGAATCTCGTTCTAGTTCATCCTTTCAAGATTCTCCTGGTCATGGTTCAAGCAACAGGAATGCGTCAAATAACACTGGATCAAAGGCCCTGATTTCTACTTCCAGAGAGGGTTCTTATGATTGGAGTGTTCATCTGGAGAGTGATAACAATGCCTCACAGGCATTCATGGCTGAGATAGCTCCAGTTGTTGATGAAGAAATGAAAGCTGATGCTGATGGAGAGCAAGAGAAGGTAGCTGAGAAAGCTGATGGAGAACAGAATGCTACAGAAAAGAAGATGACTGCTGATTTTGATGCTTTTATGGCTGATCTAAGCAAATCAACAGGCGAGGTATGTTCTAACTCTGGTAGTTCTGTTTGTTTGAAGTGTCGTGAACTGCAAAGTGAAGTTGACATATTAACAAAGCAAAACCAAAGTCTGGCTAATGTGCTCTCGAACTTAAAAGAATCAAACTTTTTCGTAAAACGAAATAAGTCACTATACTTGAAGAAAATTAAAGGTTATGAAGAAAAAATCAATATTCTAACCTGTAAGCTTAACGAAAAACTTCAAGTTATTGATTTAGCTCATGATACGATGAGTGAGAAAACAAAAGAGGTTTATGAAAAACGCAAAGAGTTGTCAGAAGCACAACTTAAAATTTGTGAACTTGAAAAGAAACTAAATCAATTCAGAGATTCATCTTTTGTCATGAAACACATGATGAATGGCCTGAAGAAGAGTAATAACAAGACTTCTGTGGGCTTCAAAGGTTTGAATGAAGTTCCACCACCTCTTGGTCACGACTATTCTTCTTGCCAGATGAAGAAGAGCTTACAGACTTTGTGTCAACTACACCTGGTAGTTCCATATCAGGAAGTGTTGATGGTTCTGATAATGCCAAGAAGGAAAATAACAGAGACACCGTTTTGAAAACAAAGAATACACACCCTAAGAATCAAAAACAAGTTTTTATTAAAAAGGTTGATTTATATTAAAGGGAGTGACATGAATGAAGAGGTCCTAAAGAGTTAGTTTGCTAAGAACAGAAACAAAGAAAAATCAGAAGTTAAGCAAACTAAAAAAGGTCCTTCTAAAGCATCATCATCATCATCGCCTGATGAATCTAAGCAAGAGGCTTCAATTAAGAAGTCTTCGGCTAGAAAATCGTGCTTCAAATGTCACGAAAAAGGACATGTAGCTAGCTGCTGTCCCAACAAAAAGAGTGAAGCATAGGTAAGTGAGAGACAAAGAAAAAAATCACCAGCAAAAAGTGGTGATGGTGAGAAGAAGGTAAACTCACCAAATATATCTGCTACCAAGCAACAGAGTGTTGCTGTTGGTGTAGATAAGGCTGAAAAAGGAACTCACCAAGTTCCTTGTCTTCAAAGAAATCAACAAAGATTTTAGCCTACATCTACATCAGGCAGATATGATAGACCTAGATGTAGTTCATCAAGAATGAATAACTTTCATGGTCAATCAAATAATTTCAAAAGTCAAGGTCAATATCAAAATCGATACTAGAATGTTGGTAGTCGAAATTTTTATAACGACGGCTTTAGAAATTATCATCATCAAAATTCATGGAACCAAAATAATAATTTTCAAAGGTCGCAAAGTCCAAACATGGTTAGAAAACCTTAGGACCACAGACCTAGTGGAAATCAAAAACCAATTCCATCAACAGATCTAAGATCCAAGACTCCTGTTAGGAGTGATGGATACTGGATGGATGTTCCTATGATTGATGAATCTGGAAGACCCAAGACCATTAAGGCTTGGGTCCCCCAATCTAACTAATTTTGTTGGGTGGTGCAGGAGCTGCTAAGGAGGATTATCAACTTGTGGTATGTTGATAGTGGCTGCTCCAGGCACACCACCTGGGATGCAAGGCTGTTGACTGAGTTTGAGAATATAAACGGTGGATATGTGAATTTTGCAGGTGCTAAAGGGGGCACATTATCGGTCAAGGAAAAGTGACTAATGAGAAGATCACACTGGACAAAGTGAACTATGTTGAGCAGCTGAAGCACAATCTGATGAGCGTGTCTCAAGTCTGCGACAAGGGTCACTCGGTCCACTTTACAAAGTCTGAAGCTTTGGTGTTGAAACCTGGTTTGGTGATACCGGATGACTGGATAGTGATGAGAGCGCCAAGGAGAAATGACACTTATGTCATGGACATGGGTGTTAAGGATTCTTCCATTGTGGTGGCGTGTTTACTATCAAAAGCGTCCGAGGCTGAGTCATTGTTGTGGCACAGACGCATGGCCCACATCCACTACCGAAAAATAAATTATACTATTAAAAACAGTTTAGTGGAAGGGGTGCCAGTGTAGAGGTTTCACGTGGAAGATAAATGTCTTCCATGTCAAAAGGGAAAACAACATAAGAAACCTCACAAGTCTAAAACAGTAAATTCCATAGATGCCCCTTATGAATTACTTCATGTGGATCTATTCGGTCCGGTGAATGTAAGGAGCATAGGTGGAAAGTACTATTGTTTAGTTGTCACTGATGATTACTCACGACACTCATGGGTTTTCTTTTTAGGTACAAAAGATGAGACAGCGGAGATGCTGATAGATCTTTTTACAAAATTGGAAAATGTACATGATGCACGGATCAAGAGGATAAGGAGTGATAATGGCACGGAGTTCAAGAATCAAGTTCTGGATCTCTATTGTCTTCGCAAGGGAATTGAACATCAATATTCTGCTCCTTATACACCTCAACAGAATGGAGTCGCTGAACAGGACGTTGATTGAAGCCGCAAGGACTATGCTATCTGATTCAAAGCTTCCAGTTCTTTTCTGGGAAGAAGTTGTGAACACAGCTTGTTATGTCCTGAACAAAGTTTTGACGGTTAAACGGTTTAACAAAACATGTCAAGAACTATTGTTTAACCGAAAACCAAACTTAAAAGGCTTTGAACCATTTGGATTACCCTGCACCAATGTGCGAAAGAAAGATAAGCAAAAATTCGGTGAGGTAGCTAATGAGGGTTACTTTCTAGGCTATATGCCTGGAACACCGAATAAAAGGGTTTTTAATCTAAAGACTGGTAAAATTGAGGCGGTGTTTAACATGGAAATCACTAGTTATTCATCTCAACAATAAACGAGTGGTCCTCCTATATTATATGATTATGACAGTGTCTTTAAATCATTTAACATTCCTGATTTTTCTAATGCAGATGAGTCTCAAGTGATCCATACTGTGATCAGTGAAGATGGAGAGTGTGACTTCATGCCTAGATTGAGTATATCGATGACAGATGCTCCAGAAACTTCTTCCAGGCAGTTCCAGAGGACTCCAGTGATAGTGAGTTTGAACCTATTCAGGGGGAGGATTTCACTAATCCGTTTGCTAATGCTAATATTCAGGGGGAGGTTGTATCTAATCTGGGAGATAATCTGGTTGTTGACACCATTGCTACCACACATGTAAACAGAGATCATCCAGTTGAAAACATCATTGGTGATCCTGCTGCAGGTGTTCAGACAAGAAGAGGTGTGCTCGAAGGTTCCTGTTTGTTTACTTTGATTCAGAAGACTGGGTTGATTCATGAGTGTTTGTATAGTTGATTCATTGCCCAAGAGGAGCCAAAGAATGTTCTTATGGCTCTAAAAGACAATTGTTGGGTAGAAGCTATGCAAGAGGAACTAGCTCAGTTCAAGAAATTGAAAGTTTGGGAGCTAGTTGATCTACCTGAAGGAGAAAAAGAAATAGGCACTAAGTGGGTGTTTAAGTGCAAGAAAGACGACCGAGGGATCGTGATGAGGAACAAGGCTTGGTTGGTAGTGAAAGGGTTCAATCAGCAAGAGGGGATTGAATATAATGAAGTGTTTGCACCAGTAGCAAGGTTGGAAGCAATTCATTTGTTCCTAGCGTTTGCTTCATTCAAGGGCTTCAAAGTTTACCAACTTGACGTGAAGAGTGCGTCTCTTCACGGGAAAGTCCAAGAAGTGGTGTATGTCTCACAACCAGATGGGTTTACTGATCCAGACTATCCAGATCGAGTCTATCGACTTGATAAGGCATTGTATGGGTTGCATCAGGCACCTAGGGCGTGGTATGAGACACTTTCAGCACATTTGTTAAAACATGGCTTTGAAAGAGGTCAGATTGACATTACACTTTTCATTAACAGGAAGAAGGAAGACTTTCTGCTGGTACAGGTATACGTAGATGACATCATTTTTGGGTCATCAGATGAGAACATGTGTCATGATTTCGAAGAGGTAATGAAGAGCAAGTTTGAGATGAGTGCGATGGGTGAGCTATCCTACTTTTTGGGTTTACAAGTTGAACATAAGAAGGATGGGATGTTTATACATCAGACGAAGTATGTGTATGACATTTTGTATTATTTCAAAATGGAGGATTGCGCTACTTTCAATACACCTATCTGTGAGAATCACAACCTTGGTCCAGATCATGAGAGTGTGGAGGATGTTGATCCAACTCAATACAGGGCAATGATTGGTTCTCTGATGTACTTGACTGCTTCAAGACCCGACATCATGTTTGCAGTATTTCTTTGTGCCAGATATCAAGCGAATCCAAAGGAGTCCCACATGAAAGCGGTGAAGCGGATTCTTCGTTACTTGAAGGGGAAACCTAAACTTGGGTTATGGTATCCAGCTGCTAGTGATTTGAAGTTTGTTGCTTTCACTGATTCGGACTTTGGAGGATGCAAATCTACAAGGAAGTCTACCACAGGTGGTTGTCAGTTCTTAGGAGGGAGGCTCGTGTCATGGCAATGCAAGAAGCAGTCTTGCGTGTCCACCTTTACGTGTGAAGTTGTATATATTGTTGTGGGTAGCTGTTGCTCTCAGGTTCTCTGGATCCAACAATAGATGCACGATTACAGTTTGAATTTCACTCATACTCCTATTATGATAGACAATAATGCCACTATATCAATCATCAACAATCCCGTAAAACACAGTCGCACAAAACATATTGACATTCGTCATCATTTTATACGAGATTGTGCTGAAAAGAAATTAATTGAACTGCATCGAGTCGACACACTAGATAACCTGGCAGATCTTTACACAAAAGCTTTTGACAGGGCTCGCTTTGAACATTTAGTCGAACTCAATGGGATGAGGAATCCTGAATAACCATTTTTCCATAAAAATAGTTTATAAATAACTTACTGCTTTTCAAAAATCAAACATATAAAAAAATAGAAAATCAAAAATGAGTTTTCACTGGGTGAAAAAGAAGAAATGATAGTACATCAGCAAGTTAGATTGTCACACTGAAATTAAAAGTAAATTGCTTAAGTGTGATTGATAGCAGCTTCATCATATGATGTACCAGTAGGCAAAAAGCATGAAATAATCAACTTACCTTGATGATATAAACATAAATGAACTGTGTATGAGTGGGTAACATCAGTGGCGTATGGTTTTATAACCTTAAATCTTGCGTTGATAAATTGCCAAAATCTGAGGTTTTAGGTCTTTATATCGTTATTTCATCCGGGGTATCAAGGTTGTCCTTCTGCTGCATCCAGGTATATGCTGACCTAGGCACAACCAGGATATCTTAAAAGAGCTAAAGTGCCAAATAACAAAAATCAAAGAAGCTCTCCAGAGAGTCATTCAAATGTGCAAAATTGCATTATTCGTACCAAAATTTGGTATTTGCCCTAACCCTCGTTGGATATTTGTCTCTTTGCTGTATGGAAGTACTGACCTGATCACCAATTATCTAACGTTGTAAAATCAAAATGGATGAATTTTGGTATACTCACCTACTACGATGAATTTTTGTGCATACCTTGATCGCGGGGGTATGTCCTGAAGTGGGACACACTAGTATATCAGTATAACTTATCTAAACAGATCACGAGGTAATGGTACTTGCAATGTTCATGTATTTTGTTTAAGTAGATAAACAATACTGGTAATCGTCTTGAACTGCTTTTCATGAATGTTGCATACAGAATTATAAACTAGTGTGAAAACAGTTTGATGTTGCTGGTATGATCTTCTTACCGGTGATACTCACAAAAACAGAGTGTTTATTGTTTTGTTATTTACTTGCTTTCAGAAAATATAAAAAAATCCAAAAATATTTCATTTTCTTGTATATTTTTAATGCACGGGATATTGGTTGTTCATGGAGGAGTTGTTACCGATAGGGGGAGATGGTGTTAGAAGCCGAGTTCAAAATTTTTTACGATCTTGCGGGTTATGTGTGCTTAAAAGTTTAATTGTGTATTTTGAGTTGAGAAGTGCTTAATCTGTGATACAGTTTAACTATCTCTTGTATAATAATTTGTTTAACTTGTGTTGAAAAATTCTTACGGTTTCTCGAGATGTTTGTTTTATAGTATACAGATTGTAGCAGTGTGTTTCTGAGAAGTTTGGCGAAGAGGAGTTTGCTTGGATGCATGGTAGAACCTCCTTTCTACATTGCAGAGAAAGTTGAAGAGTTTTGAAGATTGCTACGCAAGGACTAAACTGGATTTACTCAAACGCTAATGATTTAGAAGATTTGGTGATTGGATACATCAGCTTAGGGGGAGTCTGTTGCTAACAGAAGCGGTTAAAGCTGAAGCTATCCAAAGACCAACGTTTTTCAAAGATACTGAAGATTGCAAGAAGACTGAAGACTAAGTTATTTTATGAAGCTATTGTCAAGGGGGAGTTTGTTGGTGCATATTTGTGACAACAGCTTAGATTTGGTCTTTGGATATCTTGTAATTAGTAAAATGTTAAACGGTTAGCAGGTTTAGTTTTGTAATAAATAATTAGAAGTAATTGGGCTGAACTAAACATAGAATAGTGCATGGTAGGCAAATTGGGCCTTAAACCCATTAGCAGTCCATGTAGGAAACCCTAGCCCCTGAGCATAACCTATATCTATATAAAGGGAGGTTGTGATTAGGGTTAAGGTTGCTGGTTCTATTGTTGTGTTGCTGGTTTAGTTGTTCAAAGAGATTGAGAGAAGAGTCTTGAATTGATTGTAAACACTTTGTGTTAGATAATCAATATAAGACTTTTTGAAGGAATTTGTTCTTGTTTGTGTTCGTGTTTTTGTGAAATCTAATCTAGGGGATTCCGCACTCTAGATTAGATAGACGATTCTATCAAGATCCATAAGGACTAGGGGACCTACAGTCTGTACAACAAAATATAAAAAAAAATAACGATCCATCAGTTAATAACACTCAAACTATAATTTCTATATTCACGGGGATCAACTTACAAAACATTCCGTATGGCAAAACAAGCGCGGCTTTGAACCTTTAACTTTATCATCTCCCGCAAAAATATTTTCCCCGGAAGTTCTATGATTCTCTTCTTGGTTAAGCATTGACGCAAACAATTAATGACCCCACTATTAATCTATTGACTTGGCTGCAAATCCTTCATTTGGAAATGGTATAGACCAACCCCCGTCACGGTTTCAAATACCAATCGTCTGTTTTAACAACATATTATAAATTAACATATGAAGGAAATGGTATAGACCAACACCCGTCACGGTTTCAAATACCAATCGTCTGTTTCAACAACATATTATAAATTAACATACAGTACAAAATTAATTTCATTACACAGACATTTACTCGCCAACAACACTTTATTACATTCGAAAAATCTTTATTGAACGGCAAGGATAACCAATCAGATAATCCACTAATGTGGATTTAGATGTCATTATATTTTCAGGTTCACATTTCACCTATATATAATGTTATTCTTAACCATACTTTTTATGTAGTACACATGTGCATGTTTTTATCCTTATATATAACTACTTTCAGTATACACGTGTTAACTGGTATGATTAAACAACCATATATATGATAGGTCCAAAGGGTATTATCTAGAATATGCATGGTCGTATATTGTTCATATATACATATATATATATATACACACACATCTAAACAAGAGTGATTTCGAGAAGAGTTCTTACGCATTTGTCGCTTCTACCTCCGCGACTTCTTTTTCATCACGGTGTTTCATCGACCCGTCAGTCACCTTTTTGTTCTTCGGTCTTGCTATCCTGTTCATTGACATTACTTTTCCAAATGACAACAACATTCTAAATACCAAATTTTTTTTAATAATATTAATGATAAATCTTACATCTTGTCATCGGCATAAATCGACAAATATTTCCACAGCATATTTTCTTTCTTGCTCAACCGACGGATTGAACAACCTCAGCAACATTTATTTCTTGCTCGACATTCACTGACGCATTATGTTCAGCGGTACATTCATCCTGTGTCATTCCAAGGCTGAACGATATAATTTCGTTTAACCTTTGGGTATTATATGCACCAGAAATGTAGTCCTCAATCACTTCTGCTGATTTCATAAAAATATTTGTTGTGGGCGAAGCGATGTGTGGTGTTGTGACGTCATCTCTACGCATATATTGCAAACTGGCACACTTTGCTTTTCCCTTATTGTCCTCCGCACATACATACATGTATAGTAAACATGTTTATTGTTGTGTATACAAAATCATACGTAAAACATAAAATCATATAAAAAGTAAAATACAACTTTATCTTTACCTGCTCCTTTCATACACGGACTCACATAGCATTCCTTTTCTCCCGTCTCACCAATAGTTGGTTTGTTGAAATTTTTTTTTGTACCTTTCTAACATTGGTAAAACCAACTGATGCGACGGGTATCGCGATATATACTCTTTTATTCCATCTTCTAACTGTAGTTTAAAACTCTCAATTTCATCGCATATAGACAATATGTGGGCACCACTCAACTACGTATTACAAAAAAATTAAAATAACTAAATATATACGTAAATTAACGATAACCCCATGACGCAACATTATTTTTAACGTACGAAAAACCGAAACTGTTAACATGATCATACCTCTACCGACGACGTGTCTTATGCGTTTGTTTTTTCACGCAATCATCCTTGGCAATGTCAGCCGGCCCTTCCTCACTATTGATTTCATCATTATCTTCCACATCATATAATTCTCTTAAATCTCCCAGCCCAAAACCTCCATTCTTCAACTCCTGCTCCTTCCTTTGGTTCATCAAATCATGTGTCCAAAATCTCAGAGGAGCTTCCCTACGTTCACGGTCGAACCCAGGACATCGTGTTGACTCCAAATACAACAACTGTTATAATCAAATACGTAAACAAATACAATTAAAATAAAAACAAACGATACAGAAATAAACAAAAAAACCATATGTTTGTTTGACACTTAAACATTGTGCACTTGTGTATTTTCCACATACAACACGTGTGTACTAAAAGTAAACTGTGAAGATTGTGATAAAACATATAACTTTGAGTGTTTAATACATACCACCAGATAGGTTAGAGGCCATCTGAAGTACACATTCGGGTCACACCTTACCCAATCGTCTTTACACTTCTTTACGGCGTCCAACACAAATTGACACCAATCATGCTCCTTGAACTCCTTCTCATGGTTAAACAAATCCAATATATTGTACATAACACTACCATTTTTAGTGCATCCAATCATCGTTGATATGAACAACAGCACAAAGTCGAGTTTGAACATTTCCCTATCCTCATACTTATCTGTCCGAATCTTGTCAACTATATTCTTACAACTAATTGGTAGCTTATCAAACCTAGAAACCCATTTCTCCTTCATAGGATGTCCTGCTTCATCTTTGTTCACCTTTGAAACCTTTATACTACCGCTTGGAATACCTAATATCTTTTTAACAGACTCTTTGTCGACCTTAATTTATCGTTCTCCCAAAACGATACTCATGTTCTTCGTGTCCAGCTTACCAATAACAAAATGCCCGAGATGGGCTGTAACATCGCTGACATGAAACTCCAACAACTTACCAAACCCAATATCTGTCACCATCCCTTTCTGCCATTTCTTCATTACCCGCATTGATTCATGAAGTTTGTTGGGCGACGTTCTAACCCTGATGCCTGTCACACCCTGACCCGCAGCGGAAATGGTAGTCGGGGTATGATTGGGTTTAGCTCATGACATTTACTATAAAGTTTCATATTTATTATTTCTCTTTAAAGAAGAAGTTACAATAAACATACAAACACAACATGTTCAAATACATTTTCATTCAAATTACAAACTAGAGTACAATTACAAAGGAAAACAAAACTAAACGTTCATTCCAAGGCATCAACTTGTTTATTCTTCTAGGCCATCCTATGTGTTTCTTTTCTCAATCGGATCACCTGTATCATGTGTAAAAATAGGGTTTTGGGTCAACAAAAGTTGGCGAGTGAATCTTATTTGAATATTTGAAAGGATTAGTTATGTTGGTTATTTGAATAAAATTGTGCATAACCAAATATGAATAAACGTAAATATAAATTTAATCACAAAACACATAATATCAAATAATGCACACACACACAAAAAATGATGAATAATGAGATCAAGGCTCAATCAAACAGAGCCGATCCAATGAGGCACCTGATGCTCAACTCGTCTCCCACGAGGAACTGATGGGCCTAATGAATGATTTGCACACAACTTAACAAGAATGTAAACACGTATCACAACAAACAATATTTACATCATAAGTTTAGGTCATATAATGGTAATAGCACAAGTTTGAATAAACGAACTAATTAAAGCGACACATGATACACCCCAAAACATGAATAAAAAGGGGAATTTGTAAGGATTTACTCACAGTGGGTGCGTTCCTTGATAATGATGAATGCACATGAATTTGTGATTCGACCGACGAGGAAAACTAACCTAAATAATAATGTAATAATTCGATAAATAAATAAAGTTCATTTGAAATTAATATTTTTAATTAGTGCTCTTAATAAGATTTTTAGATTTATTTTTGTGAATTTAATGCAAGTTTTTAGGCTTTAAAACCTTATTTGAGGTATTTTTAATTGATTTTTCAATTAAATAAATAAATAAAAGAAAAAAGAAAAAGTTGACTTTTTGACCGTTGACCGTTGACCGGTCGGACTGTGTTTAATTATGCGCTGAGTGAGGTTCGAACTCGGGAGCTCTCGTATATGTGCACGCAGCTCTACCAACTGAGCTACGTGTCTAACCCGAAATATTTCTGATTTTAATTATATTTATATACTATTTAGATTATTCAGAATTTCATTTAATTAAAAAGGTTTTTAAACCAATCGAACCGGCATGCCTGTTAACACTCGAACCCGTGACCATTGCTTTGATTTGCACCCAGCCCAACCAACTGGGCTGGGTGACTAACCCATTTAAATTAAGATTTATATTATACTTATGTACTATCTGAAAGGTGTTCTGTAAAACTTAAAAGAAAAGAAAAAAGATGTTTTGTTATTGCGGGAACCGGATACGTACATGAATCGAACTCGAGGCTTGAACATTGTATTTGCACACAGTCCACCGCTGGACTGTGTGTCTAACCCGTTTAAAATACCGATTTTAATTATATTCATATACGACTCGATGTTCATCTTCTTCATTAATTCGGAATTGAAAACAGATTTGCTAAACATTTTGATTTTACTGATCTACTGTTTTAGATTAAACAAATGAACTGAATAAAACTGACAGAAAAGATTAAGAATTCATACCGATGGAAGTTCCGGTTGGATTCCGGTAATGTGCAGAAACTCCGGCGACCGAAAGAAATTCCGGCGAAGTTTAACTTGCGACAGAGGCTCTACCAGAAGTTTGAGGTGAGTGCGGTGATTTCTGTCTGAGCTCTAGAAGTCCTATTTATAGAGTAGGGCAATAATGGGATGGATTCTCCGGTTTTCCAGCGAGTTTTAATTTCAAGCAGAGAACTTTCTGATCGATTAGCGAGTTTGTTTGAGAAAGTGAACGAGTTCTAATCGAAATGCAGAGCCGGTATTTATAGAGTATGCAGCTAGTTAGGAATTTTCGGTTTCAAAAGTTTCGGTCAAAATGAAATTGCCTAAATGATTGCATAACCGATTGGGGATTGTTGACTCCCTGTTTGAGTCTATCCGTTACATTCGATGATTGACGAGGAATCCGGTTTCTTGATGATAGCCGGTGACTTAGCGCGGCTGTTTCTTGTTTGAATCCGGATCAAAGGAAATGTGATTACAAATACATATTTGTTTTGAGATGTAGCAGATGTGGGCAAGTGGTGTAGTGGTGTGTTGTGTGTTTGGTTTGAGTGGAGACCCGGGTTCGAAACCCGCCAGCCCCATTTTATTTTTTATTCACCTTTTATTATTATTTATTAATTGTGGTCTTTAATCTTTAAAATATTTATTAATTATGTATTATTTTAAATAACCAACACGTTAAATACGCAACGAACTTTTAACTGAATATTTGATTGATAAACGGTGCGGGTTTTTGAAACCCGATTTTCACGAATGTTACAATGCCAAACAAACTATCTTCAATTTTTGCACGTTTCTTTCTTTGTGTATTCTTTTTATTCTGTTTCTTTTGCGGTCGCCTTTTTCGATAACCAAAAAGCTCAGTTGTTTCATTATCAACATAATATTAAACGATTAAACAAATAATGATTTTTTGGAACACTATTTAGAAGCTATATTAAAATTATACCTTCAGCTTCTTCATCTTCGTCAGTAACGTCATTCTGCTCAACATCCTCACCACCCTTCTTTGTATTTGTGTCATTCACTATTACAAAAAAATTAATAAGCAACTCAAAATAATAATGCACACCCATACAAATGAGCAGTTCAAGTCTTACCGTCGTATTCAACATTTGCTCGGTTATCAGTTTCATCTACACGTTTTCTTCTAAGTTTGGTGGGTTTATCAATCTTCATACCGTCTGGGGAAACAACATATCAAGGTGTACAATTTTACATATTTTCAAACCATTTGAAACATACATTTTTAGGGGTACACAACCATACCTTTTGTATTTTTTATCACTTTTCCCCCGGTTTTCCTTATTCGTTCAACCACTGGATGTTTCGACAGACTATCTTTAACATTTATTATAAGCCGAATATTTTTACATGTCATTTGTAATTTATCTTCCCTTTTTATTTGTTCTTTCATAAATAAGGCTTCTTCAAAAAACAAATAATGATACAAAAACAAACAAACATACCTTCTTCATCGTCCGTGAAAGGAACTTTTAAAGATTTAGTTCTTTCTCTTTTTTCTTCTTTCTTGCTTTACTTTTTTTTCCTCCGATTGCTCTCCGAATTCCTTATTTTTGGTGTCATTTCCTGAGATTGTTCAGCCTCAAATGCTGCGTTTAAATCATATTACATACAGATAATAAGAAATTGGGAAATTAATTAACAGTAGTTTTTAACTAAAACTCTATATTTAAAAAAAACAGTATAGTCATCATCTAAAATTTATACTCACCTGTTTCCGCTTGGTCGTTTTCTTCGTCCTCGTCTGAAAACCGAATTGGATCGTCGATAGTATTACTAAATTTACTAGCTTTTATACGCGCAATTCTTTCGCTTCTGGTACCTATACAATTAACACAATAATATCAACGAAGTAGTAATTTAGTAGTCGAAACATTTATTTCATTTTTGGATTAACAACTTACGTTTCCGCATAGCGATTCTACATTTGTTTCAAAAAGGGAACTCAGTTTTTCACTGCCAAAAAATAAACAAAGTTAATATGACAGAACGATATTAATTAAAAAATTTTTCATATTGAACTCAAAAAATACACATATGTATCACAACTAAACAATTCTAAACATGTTGTAATACACATATGTAATAGGATGGGTACTTATACTATATAATGTAGTACACAAATGTACCAGCTTTTCCCTCGTAAGAACATTTACAACCTAGTGACACTCTCTACCATACTCAAATACATTTTTAGGCAATCAAATACATAAAAAACACACTTCTTAAACCATGATTACAACGGACAAAACGTTTTTCTAAACCGAGGTGCTAGCTAAACCACATATCACCAAGATAAAAATGTGTACAATCCTGGGAACCTAAGTATATCTCCTAAACAAGAACAGAAAATAACAACTAAGGGTTAAAAATTAATTACTCAGACAATTGGAATTAAAATTACTCAGATAAATCGGTTTTAAGGAACTCAAACCCCTATACAAAAACATGATCCACATGTGTCCTACAACAGTTACCTAACTATCCGCATAAACCAACGATTCCAGAAAACCTATAACAACCAACATTCCAATACTCACCAAGTTATGCTTTTTGGTGTTCAGCACTCTTTTAAATTACTCATACAAACTACGGAAAACACATAACTGAACCCTAAAAATATCAAAGTGCACCAATCGCTACTGTTCGCGAATATGAAAACCCTAAACAACTACAATTACCTTTGATTCGGCGAATTAATGTAGCCTGTACTAACATACACACAAACACACGAAAATCGTCAAAATATACTACTTCAACAACTACGATTACCTTGATTCGGCGCTCGATTTAACCACAGACGCTTATCGACCGTCGCCCCTAATTCTAGGCTTCCTTCTACACAATATCGCAAAACAGAAACGCTGATATGTGGTTTGAATTGATACAGATGAGAGGAAGTTATTATTGTTTCTGATTTCTTCAAATCATAATCAGTTCGCGATTTGGGGGAGAAGTGGGATTGAATTGCGGGAAGACAGTATGGAAACGGTTGTGTTTCCTTATTCAAATAGATTTGCAAAAATGTTAGTTTACCAATATGCCCTTTTTCTTTAATTTTTAATTTAAAAACATTTACTATTAATTACAATCATGCCCCTATTAAAATGTTCAAGATGATCGAAATCAACGGTCTGGATCAGTTCGCACAGTTCACTCTTAGAGAGTTGTTCACTCTTGATCCATAGTATACGTAATCATATTTATCATGGAAGTTCATAGAAGTCATGCATGGAGGTAGGAGGATAACATTTCTTTAACCTCTTTCGTATTGTTCACCAATGCACAAGTTGTCACAATGACAACAAGGATGGTCATGAATAAGTTATAATAAAAATAAAAGTTGTAAAATAATCAAAATCATCAGGTGAGGTGGTGGATTGAAGGTAGGATAGCCAAGGCTTCCAAATAATCACACACTACCAACTCAAGTCTTGTTTCAAGAACAAGCTTGGAAGGATACAACACGTGTCGGTTGAAACCCTATTAAAACGAAAAGTTCTTACACTTGAGACCTCAAATATGGTGATGTTCCAAGTTGGATTTCCATGGAAAACCTACGGAAACATTCCCAAAGATGATTCAAGTGTTAAGAAGGAAGAAAGATCAAAGAAGGGAGGTAAGGGTGAGTTAGAACTCACCTTGAAATCTCGAACTTTCAGATGGAGAGAGAGATTTAGAGAGAGAGAGAAGTGTTTGAGGTGTGAAATGAGAGTGGGAGGAGGTGGGTATTTATAGTTGAGGTTAGGGGGGTTGTTAGTCGGATGTAATTAATGTAGAAAACACAAAATGGACCAATCCATGAGCTAGAAACCATATTCTCCGGATTATGTCCCTCTCGCGGGCCGCGAGAGAGTGAAGGAGAGGCGGTCGCGGGCCACGAGGAGTCTGGCGGGCCGCAAGGGAGTACCAAGAGATCGGTCGCGGGCCGCGAGGAGTGTTATTCCAGAAGCTTCTTTGTTTTTTGACATTTTAGTCCTTGTACTTAGTTTTTCTTTCATTTCAGGCTATAACTTGTCATTTTTGCATGTTTTAAGTGTATAATGCATATAAGTATGATTGGAGTATCAAGTGTGTATGTATGAGTATTAGCACGTATGACAAGTATCAGTTTGTATGTAAACAAGTATTAAACGATTGAATACATGTAAGACAAGTATATATATCAAGTATGAATTTTTTATTACGATTCAAGTCTCGGATTACAAGATTCGAGAAAAGAAATACGAATACGAGTTTCCATAAATAGAAATACGATTACACTTTCTAGTTTAGGAAAGTAGGAAAAAGCGAGGCGTTACAGAATTCCCCATTTGCACCGAAGAAGGGTCGGGAAGGGGGGGGGGACTGTTCCCCGACGAGATACCCTGCCACCTCACCTCCCCGTTCTCCTCCCTGCTTCCACACCCCAACGCCTTAGTGACTAAGTGTTGGTGCTTATGGAAAACCATAATTGAAAATATTTTTTCCCAAAAGAACAACCATTAATATATAAGATCATCGAGGACATCAAGACTCTTAGTTGCTTACGGGTTGAATGCATGTTTGGGAAAGGAAAGCTTGGGGTGATCTCAGTGCTGAAATTTCATTTCAATTTGTTAAGCTTGTTGTCCTCTCCTCTCCATAGTTTTGTGGTGTTTGTATTGTGTCAATAGCATCTTGTCATGGTCTCTCCAAGGGCATTAAATTTTTATTTTTTTGTATATTTAATTCCAAATAATATAAGATTCAACTTGTTTAAACAATCAAACTCAAAATGGACTTAAACCCAAATATTAAAAGGCTAAACTACTCAAAATTGTTAAACAATTAAAAAATAAATCGAACAATAAAACCCATTAGAAACTTGCAAAATTTTTCCATGTCATGGTTTTAAATATGATTATTGAGTTTATTTTATAGGGCCGTTTTCTTTACTCGCCACAAACCTAAAACTTTTCAAGGATTTTGAGGGACAATCCTAATTTTGCTATACCATGTTGCTTGTACCCCCTTTTATGTTTGCCTTTAACGTTAAAAAAAGCCATACCGGTTGAACCATCGCATTGGATTAGAGATGACAATCAAATCCGAAAAATTTGGTCCAGATAGAGGATCAAATGATATATTGGTCTACCTGAAAACATACACCCATATACTTGATAATATGACTGAAAGTATTTTTCATATTGTATTTACATATTTAGTAATACTCATGTTAAGAATAGATAAGAAGCTAACTACTTTTCACCATTATACACTTTTTACGACGCTACATTGATTACAACAGGATCCGTTTTTTACTACGTTTATGGTCTTAATGCATAAGGGTGTGGGGTGTGATTTCATCTTTCCAGACCACCCCCATCAACCACACACCTCACACCACCCTCTTCTTCACCCCTTAAAGGGGTGGTAGGGTTGTTAAACAAATCGAACAAACACGAATAAAGACTTGTTAGTGTTCGTTCGTTAAGAATATAATGTGTTCACGAAGGGTTTATGAACACTTACCGAATAAGAGTTTTCATTCGTGTTCGTTCATTAAGGAAAGGAACGTGTTCACGAACCCGCGAACACAAACAAACACAGATAAAATCGACGAAGACGCCGGTGGATGGCAAGAGGGAGCGACGCTAGACCTTGAAGCCCTAATTGTTGAACAAAGGTCAATAATATTTTTCGATGTTAATAATAGAAAGGAAAGTGGAACGGTGCATAAACTAGGTGGAGATAAGGTTTCCTATTTTATTTGTTTAGGTAATGAGATAAATAAGAATTAAATTTATAAAAAGTTTAGATAAAATAAATAAATGCAAAAACAAAAAGAAAACTTTAATAAACAACATAAACAAAAGAACATGAACGAATTTTAACGAACACATTACTGAACGTTTACAACGCAACTGAACGAACGAGAAATGTGCTCGTGTCCGTTCATTTAACTAACCGAACAGAATTCTTGTTCATGTTTGTTGGATTTTTCGTGTACCTTTTAGAAAATATTTTTTTATCATTTTGTCAAACAAATTGAACGCAACGGAAAACATGTACACGAGGTTTGGTTCTAAACCGATTCCACCAGTGATCTCATTACAATACAAAATAGGTTAAATTAAATAAAGAATCATGACTATCAAAAAAGACACATCGGTTCAACGAACGATCATCTAGATCGTTGACCATGAAATCATGTTTGCTCGTTTGAAACGATTTCAAACGAAACCTTAATCTAAAAAAATAAAGTTCGAAACTTTACTTTATGCGTGATTGAAGAAACAAAAGAGATTGCTTGAACTCGCCTTAATCGCCCTTGAGCTACTTCTTGAATGGTCAATCACCAATCGACTGGAAAGCAATAATTAATATGTGGTGAGGATGTGTTTCTCTTCTGTTGATTTCGAGAGCCACAAAACAGAGAATCACCAATGTATATATTCTTTATATTGTGATAGATCAAAGTTCCTTGTTTCTCACGAGAAATATATATATGTTGAGAATTATATGGCGTAACTTGGTATTCTTTATTAAAAGATATATATTTTTAGTTTGAAACATACTTAAGAGTTTTAATCTAATCACAATTCTTTTATAATTATCTTATAATTATAAAAAATTATATCGTTCCTTTCTTTTTAATTATCTAATAACTAAAATACATACATACATATACATTTTATTATAACTAACAAATTAATTATAATTTGTCTTGTTAAATCTGGCTCTCGTAATTATTTTAAATAATTACACATTTCTTTTATTACGCATATTATTTCATGATCCGGTGATTGACGATTAAACACCGCTAAATGTTCGTTACCCAAAGTGTAACTCTTTGGGTCGTACCTTGACGGCAACGTTGAATCTTAATCAACAATTGAACATTATATCCAACAATCTCCCACTTAGTCGATTGGCTGATTAAGTTTCAATATAGACAATAGTAGGTGCCTAGCTGCATCATATTGCCCCCATAAGGTATGACAGATTTATGTCAACTAATTCTTTGCACTAATCAGCTCTTATGTTATGCAAATACTATAGCCTTGGTTATCGACTCACTTATCCCTCTGTATTGAACACTTGTTGAACATGAGACATGGATCCTATTCATTCTCATATATTATTCAACAAGTTGAAGTGGTTTATCAAACTACTACTAGTTCGAGCGTGGCCACGCGTTAAACACCAGTCTAAACCAACGAAAGGCATCAGAGTGTTCCTCTCCTAAGTATAGAAGCACAGATCCCTTTGGCTACAAACAACTCCCACTAAACTTCAGATCATTCCTAAAACTATCCTTATTACTGCCAGTTACGTACAACATTAGATAGAATCAAAGAGCAACCATTCATTTAAGTTAGTTCTAGTATGTACTGCAGGTCTAAGGATACAATGATCATACGTATTCAAAATGTCTTATGACTAAGATCCATGAAGATCATTTTGTAACGAGTTACGCCCAATATGATTCAACTAATCATATCAGTGAATATGGTTCTCAACACTTTGAGCATCTAATTTACAATAGTCTTTTACCAGGTTGGTTCTCACGAATCTGATAGACTACAGACATTTTAGAATACGATATTCATAGATACTTAATGTACTAATATTTGAACACAAATATAATAGTTTAAAAGACATTCAACCATTAAATTCAAATAAACATAAAATACTGTTTACAGTTCAAAATGCACCAAATTACTAAATTGCAAAATCAGATCCATTGTCTAGCATATCTAAGATCTATACTATCAGCATGCTTCTCGTGTCTCACTTGAGGCATAGGCTTAGTAAACGGGCCCGCTAGATTCTGATCAGTATCAATTTTCTCTACTACGATGTCTCCTCTTTCCAAAACTTCTCGTATGTAGTGGAATTTTTTGAGAATATGCTTCGTGCTGTGATGCGACCTTGGTTCCTTTGCCTGAGCAATTGCACCTGTATTGTCGCAAAATATCTCGATAGGCTTCTGTATGCTTGGTATAACTCCGAGATCAACAATGAACTTTTTCATCCAAATAGCCTCCTTAGCAGCATCTGAAGTCACTATATATTCTGATTCAGTGGTTGATTGGGCCACCACGCTTTGCTTAGAACACTTCCAGGTTATAGCACCACCATTTAAACTAAAAACATAGCCTGTTTGAGATCATGAATCGTCACGATCCGTTTGGAAGCTTGCGTCAGTGTAACACTTTACTTAGCTCTTCTTCCAAACCGCTAAATATTAGAAACATATCCTTAGTTCTTTTTAAGTACTTTAGGATATTTTCACAGCAATCCAGTGACTTTTACCAGGATTCTGTTGATATCTGTTAGTCAAGCTTAGAGCGTATGATACGTCCGGTCTAGTACATAACATGGCATACATGATGGAACCGATAGTAGAGGCATATGGAACCTTTTTCATATCCTCTTTCTCTTTGTCCAACTTGGGACTCTGATGATTATTCAGTATGGTGCCACTTGCCATTGGCAAGAAACCCTTCTTGGAATCTTGCATCAAATAGCGCCGAATGACCTGATCGATATACGCATTTCGACTAAGTCCAAGTAGCCACTTAGATCTATCTCTATAGATCTTTATTCCTATAATATAAGCAGCTTCTCCAAGATCATTCATTGAGAAACATTTACCAAGCCAGGATTTTACATCCTATAGCATTGAGATATCGTTTCCAATGAGAAGTGTGTTATCTACATACAGGATTAGAAAGGTAATAGAACTCCCACTTGCCTTCTTGTAAACACACAACTCATCTTTGTTTTTGATAATACCAAACTGTTTGATTTTCTGATCAAAACAAAGATTCCAGCTTCGAGATTCTTGTTTCAATTCATAAATGGATTTATTCAACTTGCAAATTTCTCAGGATTCTTAGGATCCACAAAACCTTCAGGCTGCTCCATATAGACATCTTCTGTAAGGTGTCCCATTTAGGAACACGATTTTGACATCCATTTGCCATATCTCGTAGTCATAATACATGACTATTGCAAGTAGAATCCTAATAGACTTAAGATGGCTACTGGCGAGAAGGTTTCTTCATAATCAATCCTTGAGTCTGAGTAAATCCTTTAGCAACCAACCGAGCCTTATAGTTTGCACGTTTCCATCCATGTCTTTTTTCAACTTGAAAACCCATTTACTTCACACAGTCCGACATTCAGGAGGAAGTTCAACCAAATCCCAGACTTGATTGTTATACATGGATTGCATCTCGACGCCCATGGCTTCGAGCCATTTTTCAGATTCATTACCTGAAATCGCAGCTTTATAGGTTGAGGGCTCTTCTTGATCAATTATCAAGACGTACCTATCAGGTGAATACCAATTAGGTTCATGACGATCCCTCGTACTTCTACGGACACCTAGTGTTACATCAGATTCCTGAAACCTCTCAAGTTGAGGTTCAACAATATTTTGTTGAGAGCCAGATTCGACTATTGGTTGATTAATTTGTGGTTCTCGAATTTCCTCAAGATCCACAAGATTATCTCCAATTCCTTGCGCCATAAGCTCATCTTCTAAGAATGTTCCTCGACGTTTAGTGAAAACTTTAATTTCAGCATGATTATAGAAATAATAACCAACCGGATATGCATATCCAATGAAAACAACTTTTCACTGCGAGGATCAAGTTTGTTCAAAGATTCATTGGTAACATAAGCGTTACATCCCCATATGCGAAGGTAAGAAACTTTAGGTCGTTTACCATGCCATATAGCATATGGTGTCTTTTCTACCTTTTTAGTAGGAGCAATATTCACAAGACGTGTAGCAGTTTCAAGAGCATAACTTCAAAAGGAGTGTGGTAAGTTTGTGCGACACATCATTGATCGAATCATATCTAATAAGGTTCGATTCCTCCGCTCAGACATACCATTGTTTTGTGGTGTTCCAGGTGGAGTTAGTTGGGATATAATCCCACACTTCTTGAGATGTTCATCAAACTCTTGATTAATGTATTCACCACCTCGATCGAATCGAAGTGCCTTAATCGTTATCCTTAGTTGATTTTGTACTTCATTTTGGAATTCTTTGAACTTTTCAAAGGTTTCATGTTTAAACTTCATAAGATAAACGTATCCATATCTACTATAATCATCAATAAATGTAACGAAGTATCTTTTGCCGTTCCTTGACATAGTATTGAATGGACTATGTATGACTCCTAACAGATCTTTGGCCCTTTCACAAGTTCCGGTAAAAGGGGCCTTAATAATTGATGGAGAAGGTGAAACCCGAGCTTTAAAGTATTTGTGTTACGCTTTTTGTTTTGTTTTAAGTGATTATATGCTTTGAATGTGATAACTACAAGAAATTGTGGTTTTGTAGGTTAATTGCTTAATTCGATGAAGTTAAGGTGATTAGAGACGAAGTGGAACGCCCGAGGATTAAAACAAGTCAAAAGCTGGTGTTCGGGAGTTTTTTCGGGTCGAAAGGTACCTTGGAGGCATGAGAAATGCAAAGGAATGAAGTCTAGGGTCTGTTTGGTAATTATGGGAAGGATGAAATGTGAAGAAGGAGCAAAGAAAAAACCCGCCGTAGGCTACGGTGGTGAGGCGTAGCTTACAGCCAGGAGACAACAATTGGGACTGCATGTTTGAACCGTAGCTTACGGTTGTCAAACCGTAGCTTACGATTGGTGTTCCGGAAAAACACAGATTGGGATTTTTAAGGGTATTAAAAGAATGTTTAAACCCTAACTCGAGAAGGACATCTCTAGGACGAATTTTTGGGATACAAGACACATCGAGGCACCAATATTCATAATCAATCATCATACTTTCCATTAAAACCAAGATCAAGATGATGAATCAACCGCTTATCAAGCTTTCGAAGATCATACAACCAGGATGAGTGGCTAATCTCTTAGTGGTTTACTCCGTGTGGAGGATTCTTGTAAGTTAATGACTTTTATGTGTTTAAACTGATTCGTGAACACGGTAATCTAAGCATTCGATGCTTGTTACCCTTGATTTGATTTGATTGATTGTAAACATTTGGTTTTGCTTAATCTTTATGTGAACTTATTCAATTCCCGAGATTTCTAGTAATTAGGATACATTTAATAAGGGTTAGGGTTAGTAAATTCAGTTGATAATTTATATGATAACCTTTCGTTGTTCTATAGTCGAAGTACGTATTCTTTAGGTAATCACAACCAATTAATTTAATTAAACAGTCATGTCTATGTGATTGTCATGATTAAACACATAATTCCTGTTGCTTTGAATCTAACATCCAGAGGAACCATTGTTTCTCTCATTGGTTACAACTTCGTTTTAGTAATTTGTTGGTTAAATCAAACAAACAAATAACCGAGTTTACATTTTTGCAATTAGTTAATCATTACTTAATCCATAACACTTTCCACCATACTCCCCGGGATTGATACCCTACTTACCCTAACTATTTAGGTTAATTAGGTTTTTGCATGACACTCACGATAGTCATCAAAATGGCGTCGTTGCTAGGGACTCGTGTGCAAAGTGTTTTGTTTTAAGTGTTTTAGAAAAATAGTTAAAAAAAACCCTAAAATAGTGTTTATTTCTTTTTGTTTAGAATTAAGCGTGGTTTCCTGTCTGTGTTTGTGCAGGTGAATTCCTACGTGTATGGATCATATGAAATAATCCAGAAAATCATCGCCATTAGTGTTTGATCCGGAAATTGAGAGAACAATTAGGCAAACCCGAGTTTTGCATCGAGAAACAGAATACTACAATCTCCGATACCGACAATCAAAGTAATGGAGAATTCGGGAGACCCGGACAAACAAGCTACAAATCCACTTCAATAAACTCAATTCTTACAAATTCCCAACCGACCTTCATCTAATACCCTAGACCATCTGAAACACGACCACAATCCACCCAAGCTACTACTAGCACTCAAACTCCACCAATGCCTCCACCACCGTTCCTAATCTAAAAAACCTACCACCATTCTCAAACCAATCAACATCTTTCCAATACCCATCACCCACCCAGACGTCTAATATTCAACATTCTTCACCGTATGTGAGGATTGTTGCTGACGATGACGCTAATTCACCAAGTCAAACTCAACCCGTTAATTCATCAGCCTCAATCCCTATCAACCCAACCTTCCTATTACCAACCAGCTCAACAACAACAATTCTCATTAAGAACATCAACATTTGACCAAGGGAATAGTTTAAGGGAATTCAGAGACGGTTATGAGGAATATGACAACTACAGGACCCAAGATGAGAGACAGGTTATAAACACGGGAATCTTTTAGAGATATAATACGGGATTTGGATTTGCAGAGAGAGGGAATCAGGACACTTCGGGGTATCAACAATACGGTCGACCACCCAATCTAATTAACCAACAACCAGCTGGAGTAAACATCCCCATGCCACCACAGGTACATCAAATACCGGTGCAGCAACCACAGATTCCACAAAAGCCATCTGTCACACCCGTTAAAATCATAGTTCGACGTGATCTGACCGGTATCTTCATTGCACAGCAGAAGTGTTTAATGATGCTAAGACTTCTTGAAAGTGAACGCCCGCTAAGTACTCGAATCCCCATGGGTTCCCCTATTCCAACCGTGCCATTATTTGAAATTTGTACCCTGAGAAAGAACATGTGAAAAATCAACATAAAGTTGGCGAGTTCATAATTTGTTCGAAAAGATTTAAAATATATCTTTTTTTGGTAACCGGTTTAAATATTGTTGAGAGAACGTAATAAAACCATTTTTCTCGGCATGTCAATTGAAAACATTGTTTTTGTAAAATTTTTATAATCTTTGATGTCCGCGTACGACAAAGACAACATGCCCACATGAGCCTATAACCCACCCCAAGTGTAACATCCGTCGAAAAACGGGTTTTCCAAACCCGCTTCGTTTATTAATCGAATATCCAGTCATAATTTTTCATTGCACATTTATTGCTCAAATTAATTTTAAACGATACATAATTAATAAATATATTAGAATTAAAAAAACTTTAATTGATAATTAATAATAAATAGTGAATAAAAAATAAAATGCGGCTGCCGGGTTTTGAACCCGGGTCGCCCATAAGATCAAACAAACAACACACCGCTCCGCCACTTGCTCTCTTTGTGAATATTACGAATCAAATAATACTTAAGATGAAATCCGAATTCAAACCGGACTTCAGCGCGGCAGAACCCGCAATCACCGGAAAATCCGGCAATCCGCGAGTTTAGCCATTTTCCTTTTGACTATAACGTTATAACCGACGTCGACATCGGTATAACCGACGTCTGACCCTCAATTTTAGTCGTAACCGCCGGAAAATCTTGACTGCGAACCTTGACCTCGATTCAGACCCAATCTAGCCATTCATCCCTATAAATACTCACCCAAACATCTTGTAAACCTTTCGCTCTCAACTGCACTTTCTTTCTGAGGTTGCATTTGCTCAAAGGCTCGTCGCCGGAGATTTCCAATTTCGCCGGAACATCGCCGGCATCATGATCAGAAAACCGTATTCGCTCTCCAGACGGTATAACTGTCTAAACTTCTTTACTATCTTTTGATTTATACTCTAACTGTTCAAACCAATGATCAAAAACTGCAAAAACAGTTCACCTAGCCGGAATCCGCAAAACAGAACCGACGAATTCTGCCGAAAATTTCGAAGAAGACACTTTGTGTTTTGGTACATCTTAGTCCTTAATTCCTTTCTTTTACTTCAATTCAATCAATTATAAGCGTAATTGGTCAATTAAACAACAGTCAATTCACTGTTCGGTAATTCGATAAGCGAAGAAGATGAAGTTAAACATGTGTATAAGTATAATTAAAAACGGATATTAAACCGGGTTAGACACACAGTCCAGCGGTGTGCACAAACAATGCACACGTCCCGGGTTCGAATCACACAACGTACCGACTTTCAGAAATAAAACCAATATTTTTAGAACTGAATCAGAACAAGTCACAGTATATATATAAGAGTAATATAATCCGTGAGTTAAACAGATTAGACACACAGCCCAACTGGTTGGGCTGTGCGCATACGAACCGAAGGACCCGAGTTCGACTCCGGGTCCCTGCAAGCGGTTCGGCCATTTTAAATCGTTTAATATAAACCCAATAAAAAAAAAATTATTAGTATATATATATAATTAAAACAGAGAATATTTCGGGTTAGACACGTAGCTCAGTTGGTAGAGCTGCGTACACGCGTACGAGAGGTCTCGGGTTCGAACCTCACTCAGCGCATGAATAAACTGAATCCGACCGGTCAAAAAGTCAACGGTCAACATTTTTATATTTTATTTTATTTTATTTATTTATTTATTTAATCAGAAAATTATTTAAAAATACTTAAAAATAATATTTTTAAAGTTAGAAAATGTCCTTAAACTCACAAAAATAAATCTAAAAATCCTATTAAGATTATGAATTAAAATATATTTATTTACCGAACCACTTCGTTATTATTTAGGTTAGTTTTTCCTCGTCGATCAAATCCCAAAACTCGTGCGCATCCAACGTCATCAAAAGAACGCACCCAATGTGAGTGAATCTCTACCAATTCCCCGTTTTAATCACATTTTGGGGTGTATCATGTGTAGTTTAATTCCTTATTATATTTAAACACTTGTGCATCCATCATATCCGTGATCAAATGTGTATCCAATATGTATCAATTGTTGTGTGAATTATGCTTAGATTTAAGTTATCATTTTCAGTACATGCATTTCATTAGGCCCATCAGCTCCCCGTGGGATACGGGTTGAGTACAGGTGCCTCATTCGATCGGCTCCATTTGATTGAGCCTTGATCTCACATACATCATCATTCATGTCATACGATCGGCTCCGTTGGATTGAGCCTTGATCTCACAGTCATCATCATTCATATCATATACTCATTCAAAGTGGTTTGTGTTTGCTATATATATATGTTTGCTCACATGTGATTGTTGCACAAATTTTCAATATTAAATACAACAAGAAATTATTAACAATGTTTTATCAAGGTTCACTCGCCAACTTTTGTTGACCCAAAATTTCCCCCGTTTTACACATGATACAGGTGATCCAGTTGAGGCAAGAAACACATAGGAAGGCTTAGAAGAATAAATCAGTTTAAGCTTTGGATTGTTTTACTTAGTTTCATTTTCCTTGTAATTGTATGGATTTGATTTGAACATTTAAGTTGTAATTTGAATTTAATAAATATGAAACATTTTAGTAAACATCATGAGCTTTGGTGATAACCGAATTATGCCCTGACTCTTATTCCGCTGCGGGTCGGGGTGTGACACCAAGCTAGTAAGTGCCTCATCAAACCGTTTACTCAAGACGGTAGACTATCAGGTGGTTATAGTTCCGATATGTAGCGAGGACTTCACTGTACAGTTTTAAGCGACCCTAAGGCCCTTAGTGTTGAGTAGTGGACAATCCAGTCCTTGTCTTCGTGCCTCGCACAAGTATAGGTGGGTCTAACCCACTCAAGTCTTTGTGCCTCGCACAAATGAGAATGGGCCTAGCCCATTTGAGTCTGTAAGCAGGACCAACCAGTCCTCTTATTTGTATGCAGGACAAACCAATCCCGTTGTAACTAGGACAATCCCGTCACTAGTCATGAAACTCATGCACGTTTTGAAAATACGCGTGTGTTTTGTAAAACCGGTATGTTTAGTATAAACCTTTCATAAACCATTTAGGTTAATAGAATTTCGTTTGCAACATGGTTTAGAAACATGAATTTTCGTTCGTTGAAATACTATGTACTTTTGCAAAACTTGCATAGGAAATTGACGGCAAATAATAAAATAACTAAGAAAATCTTGTGGATACGTAAATCTGCAGACCAACCTGACACCCACACTTGACCACATCATCTCTCTCTATCATTTCTTGTATAATGCAACATTTCGTTTCTTGTACACTAAAGTAATTAACCTGACTATGTTTATTGTTTCAAAATATGTTCATTCGTCTGATATTTTAATCCCATTAAAAAGTCAGTTATCTAAGTGGTAAATTGGTCATTAACTCTCCTTCTCTCTCACACACATTATATATATATATACTTTCAACCCCTGAAAAAATTTATAAAAATGTAAAACTGTAAAAAGTGGGGTTATGAACTCACCTCAATGTCCAGTACAAGCTAGCATAATGTAATCCATAAAGTCATTTCCGAACATAAACTCGATCGCATGCAATCTATATTGTTCCGATCAAGGAATAACTTATAAGTTTCTAAATATGACGTAGCTAGACTACGTGTCACCGAGCTCTACCGAATCGTTAACTAATGATTCGATGCGAAGACGTTGTTACTTGAAGGAAACGATATTATTATACTCGTTTAATCCTATTTATTATCGGCGATAAACACTAGGTCTTGGAAGCACTTTGTGTTCGGGAGATTTTAAATGTATATATATTTATATAAAAATATAAATATATTTATAGAATCGTGTTAGTCGTTCATAATGGTCGTGCATGTATGTAACAAACATGTATATGAAAATAAGTGGTTATAACTCATAAAATGTATTAACACGTTTTCCGAAAGTCGTTATATATCTTGAAGATAAATATAACTAATTATATTTATTTAAAATAATCGTCGAATCAGAGACGTTTGAATTAAATATAAGAAATTCTGTTTATGCGATATAAGTTTCGGCGTTCCTTTATCTTATAAACCGCTTTTGTCGAAACGTTATAAACGCGTTTTTGTGAGTTATAAAGCGTTGCCAAAATAAATATACACTTATATTTTTTATAAAATACCTTGAATTCCGATGGGTTTCATTTTTATAATATCAACATGTTTCGTATTACGGATTTTTACGAAAAACGGGCAGAGTTTCGTCTGTTTTTGGAGGATCCCGACAACACAGTTTTCGATAAATGTTTTCAAAACTCAACATTAGCAAGACGAACGTCGTATCCAATAATTATTCTATGTCCGATAGTTAGATGATGATGTCACAATTAAAATTTATATAAGTGTATTATATATATATATATATAGGTGTATGCACAAATATATGAACTAAACTACGCGTAATCGGTTGGTAAATGAATGATTAACGTCATCATCCCCAAAGTTTAACGATGCGTAAATGTTAATCGATCGGGCCGAGCTCGGTTTTGTGTTAAAATGATAGTAAAAATTAAATTGTAATGGGTACGCGCCGTTGACCCGTGTTTGACCTATTGAACGAGTTGACCCGAGCCCAAGAGTGTTCCGAAATTTATTTTCCACCCGAGACGAAAGTGTTTCGTATGGACTCTACAGGTTACTAGGAGCCCAAAAATATATTATTCGTTGAAAACGGATGCTCGAAACCTCTCCAGAACCATGCCAGAAGTCGAAATTTTGCTGGAGAATAAAATTTCAGGAAAACTTGGGAAAGGTCTCTAACCACCCGATCTAAACATGCAAGAATTGAAAAGTCCAAAATGTTTGGCCAGGATGTCGCCGGAGTTTCACATGTGCTCAAACGGCTTTGAATCTTGAAAAATGGTCACCTTCATCGCGTCGGGAAGGCTCGATTCTGCGAGGAAGGTGTGTTTGGCCGATAAAAAAGTCGTCGGAATCACCGCCGCCGCCGTCTTCGCCCCCTTGACCACCGCACATGGTGTCCGGCCGCCGTGGTTCGCTGAATCTTCACCGGCTGCCGGCGTTTGTAGAGAAAAAGAAAGTGAGAGAGTGTGAGTGTTAGGGAGAGAGAGTGAGGGGGAAAATGAGAGATTGAAAGGGTTAAGTGCCCTTTTATACCTAAGGTTTAGGTGGGTTGGGCCCAAGGCCCATAAGCCCGTTCTTAGTCTTTTTTGAGGCCCGATGCGTCTACGAGGCTCGTTTTCTATCCCGAATGTCATAAAATTCCGTATAACATTATTTTAGGATCAAAAATATGTAAAATAGTGCTGGTAGTGACGTTTGATGCGTTTGTTCGTCGGTTGCGTTAAAATCGCGTAAAATGATTCGGTGGTTGTTTATTGTCCGTTATTCGATTCGTTTTCGACTGTGTATATTAAAATGTTTACGAAGCTAAATATATCATAAATTTTCAGTTTTTAAGATAATAAACGAGTCCGATGCTTCCGTTTCGTTGTCGGTGCGTTCCTGCAGTCGCGTTTTTTCGTTCATGTATGCGTTTTGTGACGTTCGAAAGCATGATAATTCATCAAATCCTATTCATGTGTTTAAAATATATGTACAAGACTCATATTTTTTGACATTGTCGGTATTTTGTCCGGTGTCAGTTCGTTACAGTTTAACGTTCAACACTTTTACCACAGATCGTCGTTCGCGTACCGTAAAGCCGGATAGACATTCCCAGGCATACCAAAGGCCTTATTTAGTTAATTTTTGTTTTAAAACAATACTTATAATTATCTTCATGTTTGTTATGCGTGTAATTGAAACCTATAAATTGCCGGTTGTCATATTCTCCCCCTGTTAAAGAAATTTCATCCTCGAAATTTAGACTATGTTATCCCCTTAGAGTTATGTCATGCGTTGGTAAACTCGAACAGTATCGGAGTAAATGACCAAGTAATTGAAGAACCGTATTTACATATAGCCGAATATGATACTCGCTGCAATACAATCGGGGGCAAGGATTTACATCGGATGTTGTGAAATTGGTGTTATTCCAATTCACGCTAGAGAACAAGGCACAACAATGGTTTCATACTTTGCCTTCGGCTTCTATTTTCACTTGGCCAGAGATGCAACATTTATTTTTGGGTGAATTCTACACACCTCAAAGGACTAATGATCTCGAAAAGATATTAGAAATTTCCAACAACTGTCTGGTGAGCTATTTCATGAAGCGTTCAACCACTTTAAGATGTTGTTAAGTTGCCCGCATCATGATACAAATGTGGGATTTGATGAATGCCTTTCATAAGGGTTTGATACCGAAAGATGTACGTGACCTCAGCTCAATATCACATGGTATATTCGGTACAAACTATAAGCACGTGGATTGGGACTATTTAGAGAAATTGGAAAGTACCTCTAAGAGAAAAGCACAATCTTCGAGAAGAGTCGTCATGCGGTGGTAAGAACGGTAAAGAATACACCAAAGTTGGGGGGACAGTTTCCTATGTGTAGGCATTATGGAGATTTGGGGCACATTGCAGATCAATGCCCATTATTGTTGGTGGGTTCGATGATGTAAATTTTGTGCAAGGTAGTGGAGGTGGTGGTATGAACTTCAACATGAACTCTAACACCTATCACCCAGGGCTCAGAAATCATCCGAATTTCAGTTATGGAAATACAAACAATCAAAGCAACCAGAGATTTCAAGGAAACAATCAGTCGGGTGGTCAGGGGAATTTTAATCAGTCTCGTTACCCAAACAACTATCAAGGGGTAACACTTAGGGATATCAAGGTCAGTATCAGAATAATCAAGGAGGATCATCTGGATCTTCCGGTGCTAGTAGAGGAAATGAGATGATGGATATGTTAAAGGCAATGTAGCAGGAGGTGCAGAAACGGAATCAAATGGATGATGCAAGAGCACAAAAAGATGAGGTGCGCGATAAATCTATTCACTATTGGATAACGCAAATGGGGCGATTAGCGACTAAGCTGGCAGAGCTGAAGCAACAGAATGGAAGACTGCCCAGCGACACAAGGATGAATCCTTCTCGTTAGAAGCTGAAGAGCAACCAAATTGGCAAGGTAAGTACTCTTCATAGTGGTAAAACGTATAATAAGGTCAACTCCCCACCACCATTCGTTGAAGGTGTGGTGGAGGATGTGAATGAGAGTGACGAGAGTGAGAGTGAGTCGGAACCAAAACCTGTTGAAACAAGTAAAAAACTCAACTTTGAAAATCCTAATGAATCGGTTGAAACTACCAAGGCTAAGGAAGGGGAACCAATTCCACATCCCTTTCCTGAAGCTTTGAAAAATCTGGCTAACAAAGGGATTATTAACAAACAGGGACCTCAACAGGAGGAAATGTGGGAGATTTTTAAACAGGTTAAAATAAATCTACCCTTAATTGATGCAATTAAACAGGTTCCGGCTTACGCCAAATACTTGAAATATATGTGCACTCAGAAACGGCAACACAAGGTTCCTAAGCAAGTTGATTTGACTGAGAGGGTCAGTGCCGTTTTGACCGGGGTACTTCCACCCAAGTTTCGAGACCCAGGAACACCATTGTTACCCATTCAAGTGGGTGATTTTAAAATGAATAGGGCGTTGTTGGATCTCGGGGCTAGTGTGAGCATCCTCCCAGGAAGCTTGTACGACCAATATGACTTTGGTCCACTCCGTCAAGCTGGCACTACTGCGGTGTTAGCTGATTTGACCCTTAAGCTTCCTAGGGGGATTGTTCGTGATGTGATCGTGAAGGTGGAAGAGTTTTAATATCCGGTAGACTCTTTGGTGCTTGATTATGTGTCATCTGACCAAATCAAGCAGCCAAATGTGATTTCAGGCCGACCTTTCTTGGCCACGGCCCATGCATTGATCGACTGTCATTCTTGAACGATCGATATGACATTTGGAATAGAAAGGTCCGTCTGAATGTATTTTCCAATGTTACCGACTCGTTAATAAATGATGAATGTTTCATGGCAGATATTATTGATAGGTGCCATCCTCATCTTGAGGATGAAAGCACCGAGGTTTGTTTTGTCTATAACAGGTATGATCAGGAACATAATCATGAGTTGGTAGAGGAAGTAAAAAGCTTGGAAGCGATGGCCGTGCGAGATGGAAGGCCTCCATGGACTCATCAGACGGAGAGTTTTCCAGCGGAAATCTCGTCAGGTTTAAAACCATCATTGATCAATCCACCAAAGGTAGAGTTAAAAAGAGCTGCCACAACACCTGAAATATGCATTTCTAGGAGAGGACCAGACTCTCCCAGTTATTATCGCAGCTAATCTGGAAGAGGAGCAAGAGATAACACTGCTAAGGGTGCTGAGAGATCGCCGTGCAGCCATTGGATAGACACTCGCAGATCTAAAGGTATTAGTCCTTCCGTTGTTATGAACAAAATTATTACTGATGTAGATACGAAGCCCAACAGGACACACAGTGACGGTTAAATCCCAACATGCACGAGGTGGTGAAGAAGGAGGTGATCAAGTGGCTGGATGCTGGGATCATCTATCCCATTTCGGACAGCGTGTGGGTAAGTCCGACATAAATGGTGCCTAAGAAAGCAGGCATTCAAATTGTCTAAGGTGAGAATGGCGAGCAGATAGCCACCGGCCGGTAACTGGGTGGCGTGTGTGTATTGATTACAGGAAGCTGAATGTAGAGAAACTCTCAGGTCAGAAGTATTATTCTTTTTAGATGGATATTTCGGGTACAACCAGATAGCTATCCACCCTGATGACCAAGAAAAGATCACATTCACATGCCCTTATCGCACTTTCGCATCCAGGCGAATGCCATTTGGGTTGTGCAATGCCCCGACCACCTTTCAGAGGTGCATGATTAGTATCCTTTCAGATATGGTCGGGGACGCCTTAGAAATTTTTATGGATGATTTTTCGGTACTCGGGTCATCATTTGACACATGTTTGAATGAATTGTCTAAGGTCTTAAAACGTTGTGTCGAAACTAATTTGGTCTTAAGTTGAGAGAAGAGTCATTTCATGGTTTAGGAGGGTATCATGCTGGGGCACGTAGTGTTGAGTAAGGGGATTGAGGTTGATAGGGCAAAAATTAAAGTTATTTCAACATTACCTCCCCCTACTAATGTCAAGGGCGTCGTTCCTTTTTAGGACACGCCGGGTTCTACCATAGGTTTATTAAAGGCTTTGAGTGTCATAACGAAACCTTTATGTAACTTACTGTTGAAAGATGTTTCTTTTGAGTTTAATTATGAATGTTTAAAAGCTTTCAATATGTTAAAGGAACAGTTGGTACAGGCCTCGATCTTGCAATCACCCGATTGGACAAAACCTTTTTAAATTATGTGTGATGCAAGTGATTTGCAGTCGGGGCTGTACTAGGTCAAAGAGTAGATAAGAAACCGGTAGTTATCTATTATGCAAGCAAAACTCTCTCTGATGCACAATTGAACAACACCACAACAGAGAAAGAGTTGCTTGTCGTTGTCTACACGTTAGACAAATTACGGTCTTATATTTGGGGAAGTAAAGTAATTGTCTACTCTTATCATAATGCAATGAAATACTTAATGGAGAAGAAGGATGCCAAACTGAGGCTGATTCGGTAGATCCTGTTGCTGCAAGAGTTTGACTTGGAAATCAGGGACAAGAAGGGGTGCGAAAACGTGGTGGCTGACCACTTATCCTGACTGCCTTCGGGAGTAGAGGACATCACCCTTGAGATCAATCAACACTTCTCGGATGAATATGTTATGTCTGTTAACACTGCCCATGGTATGCTAATTTTTCAAATTACTTGGTTTTAGGTATAGTGCCCGAGCTTGGAACAAGAGAAGGAAGCAACAATTCCTGATTCAAGTTAAGCAATACATACAGGATGAGCTAGACTTGTTCAAGATTGGAGCAGACCAGATCATTAGGAGATGTGTCCCAGAGACAAAGTTCTTAGAAGTGTCACAACGCGCTCATGCATTAGCTTGCGGTGGCCATTTTAGTGGTCAAAAGATGGGTCACCGAGTTCTTGAATATGGCCTTTATTGGCCTACCTTGTTTAAAGATGCTTTTGATTTTACTAAACATTGTGTGAACTGTCAGAAAATGGGTAGGATTTCTATGAGTAACGAGATGCCCATGCAACCAATTTTGATTGTAGACGTTTTTGATGTGTGGGGCATTGATTTTATGGGCTCGTTCCCCAATTTGTGTGGTAATCAGTATATTCTAGTGGCAGTTGATTATGTTTCAAAATGGGTCGAACCAATTACCACTAGGACCAATGACCATTCCGTTGTTTGCAAGTTTGTCCAATCAAATATATTTTCAAGGTTTGAAATTCCCCGTGTGATCATCAGTGATGGGAGATCCCATTTAAAAAATTTTCACTTTGGAAAACTGCTCAAACGGTATGGCGTGGACCACCGAATTGCAACACCATATCATCCACATACCAATGGACATGTTAAAGTGTCCAATAGACAAATAAAAGAGATTTTGCAGAAAACGGTGCGAATCGATCGTAAGGATTGGTCAACCAAATTGGATGACGCCTTGTGGCATATCGCACCGCGCTTAAAACTCCTATTGGGACTACACCCTACAGATTGGTGTATGGCAAGGGTTGTTATTTGCCAATGGAAATTACACACCGCACGCTGTGGGCAGTTAAGTAGGTTAAGTTTCATGAGAGTATTTCTGATTGGTGTATGGCAAGGGTTGTCATTTACCACTGTTGGATTTTTCGTGTACCTTTTAGAACATATTTTTTTATCAATTTGTCAAACAAACTGAACGCAGCGGAAACCATGTATACGAGGTTCGGTTCTAAACTGATTCTACTAGTGATCTCATTACAATCAAAATAGGTTAAATTAAATAAAAAATCTTGACTATCAAAAAAGACACATTGGTTCAACAAACGATCTCGCTAGATGATCGTTGACCACAAAATCATGTTTGTTCGTTTGAAACGGTTTTAAACGAAACCTTAATCTAAAGAAAATAAAGTTTGAAACTTTACGTTATGCATAAATGAAGAAACAAAAGAGATTGCTTGACTCGCCTTATTCGCACTTGAGCTACTTCATAAATGGTCAGTCACCAATCGATTGGAAAGCAATAATTAATATGTGGTGAGGATGTGTTTCTCTTCTGTTGATTTCGAGAGCCACAAAACAGAGAATCATCATCACCAATGTATGTAGTCTTGACTGGGAAGATATATTATAATAGATCAAAGTTCCTTGTTTCTCACGGAAATATATATATTTATATATGTTGGAGAATTATATGGAGTAACTTGGTAGTCTTTATTAAAAGATATATATCTTTTAGTTTGAAACATACTTAAAAGAGTTATAATTTAATCATAACTTTTTTATAATTATCTCATAATTATAACAATTATATTTTCCTTTCTTTTTAATTATCTAATAATTAAAAATACATACACACATATACATTTTATTGTAATTAACAAATTAATTATAATTTCTTGTTAAATCCGGCTCTCGTAATTATTGTTAAAAATTACACGTTTATTTTATTACGCATATTATTTCGTGATCCGGTGATTAACGATTAAAACAACGTTGAATGTTCGTTGCCTAAAGTGTAACTTTTTAGGCCGTACCTTGACAGCAACGTTAAATCTTAATCGACAACTGAACATTATATCCAACAATGTTCATTCATTAACTAAACAAACGAACATAAATGAACTTCCCATTTGGTTTACGAATTATTTGTTGAACATTGGGTTCGTTTACAGTTTTTGATGTTCCCCTTCCCCTTTAATCAAAACCTTCCAACCATCAACACTACATCAAGGAGATCGGTAAGATTTCTACGTTTGCACTAAATTTCATGAGCAACTCTCTCCCCCCCTCCCATAACCTAAGCAATTTCTTTGGGTGGGGTTTGACTAAAAATCATTTGTATAAACTAGACTAATGACATTTTTATAATGTATGTTCAACATTATATAGGAAGCTATACTAACAAGGGGTATAACTAGTATAGCCTGAAATGGAATTACCCTTTATTTTTAAAACATTATTAACTTTTTTTTTATTTTTAAAATATTATTAACTATGTTAATATATTTTTTTTTAAAGTTACACGTACTATAAAACTGAAATATTTTTATTTTCAATTTAAGTAAGTATTGTTATATAAAAAATTTTAAAAAAAATTTAAGTGGGTTGAAATGGGTTTATTTTTTTCAAATGGTGTTTTATCTTTCCAAATATGGTGTATATATATTTGCTTTGAGGTTTGTTATAGTTGTAATTACAGTGTTTTATGTAATCTATGGTATTTTATTTATAAATCGATGAAGAAATGAAAGAAATCTATGGTGTTTTTTGCAATTAATGTATGGTGTTTTAAAAACCATAGATATTAATATATGTTTGAAGAAAATTTAATACGTGTTGTATAGAGCTACATGACACGTTATATAGACCTATTTGACACATATAGCCTTTAGTGAATCTGATATGATGCCAGCTTTAGGGGAAAACAAACAAGATCCTCTAGATGCCACGTTAGCATCATATATGTAGTGGCGTATAGGGTTAGCTGCAAGACATAATTTGACAATTTATATGAAACATTCTATGGGTACCAGATTGTAACCTATATACAACGTATAGCTCCATACCTAGGTATAAGATTACCAAGGTGTGTAGTAACAATTGGATGGTTTTAGTATCTCCACTTTATTATCCGTATTTATATATTGTAAGACATCTTTTATGTATTTATTATCATATAAAAGAAGATTTGAGTCATTAATAATATAAATAAGATTTATATGGGTTACATTCTTACAAATACATAGTTAAAATTAGGGTTAAAAAATATTGATAAAAACATAAGTTATTGTTTTATTCAAATCTCATAATAAAAAAAAATGTTTATATTATTTCATCATCATATCATATATCTTTTCTTATTTTAATCTCCTTTATGTTAAACCCACTAAGTTATAACTAGTTGTACCCTATGCACCAAAGGCTGTACCATGACCAAATTTTAGTTGTATAATTCTCTTGTATTTGTAAGAAAACCCTATTCTCCCTGGTTGTATAATTATCTTGGTATTTGTACGGAAACCCTATTCTTCCTAATCTATCGTAAATTATTCGCGTGACACAATCACAACAAAAAGTTGTACCGATCATTAAATAAATATTGTATATTTAAAAAAATACCGAATATATGAAAAGAGATCCCAAACTTAGATATTATCGTTAACCTCATTAATTGTACTCCTAAAATTCCTTTCAATATTATTCTTATGCAAATCTATATCGTACGGACCCAGATTTTTCGTAACAAATACAATTCGCTACTTATAAGTACCCATCCATATTCTCAACTTATTCCATACCCACAAAATTAATCAAACCTTCGCTCAATCTCCCGCATTCACAAACCCAACAAGAACTCATGGTGGATGCAGTTGTGATCATGTCACCCATGATCAGATCACGTAACCCGAAAAGATTGACGACAGAAGACAGTGTTTACCTGCGAAAGATCGAAGAACTTGCGAACGTGAAGTTAAGATTCCTCCGTGACAAGGAGTTTCGACAAGAAACAAACAAGTCAAACCCTAAATCCACGTGTGCACGGTCAAAGCGAAACAACAACAACAGCAAAAACAGCGTCCGTGCACCCGGGAGTAAGAAAAGAAAAGTACCAAAGAAGGGGGAGGAGCTCCGTCCAAAGAAGGCGGTGGTGGTGAACGAGATAACGGAGCGGTTGAAAGAGTTTATTGTGAATGAGATGAGAGGTAGGGACGTGAGAGTTGTGATAGAGAAGAGGTTGTTTGATTCAGATACTCGGAAGGAGTTAAACAGATTGAACATGCCGCATAACCAACTGCAGACCAATGAGTTCTTGACGCAGGATGAGAAGGATCATCTTGAGAAAGGTAAAGGAAACCAGATTGAGGTTCCGTTGTTGGGGCCAACGTTGGAGGTCTACAAGGATCCATGAATTTGAGGTGGTGGCCCATGGAATCTACTGAAAATTATGTGTTGACGACTAACTGGTATAGGTTTTGGTCGGCGAATAAGTTACATTTGAAGAGAGACTCGAATGTGCAAGTGTGGTCGTTTCGTGGATTGTATCAGAAGCTGTGTTTTGCTGTTGTTTGTGTGGAGGAACCAACCGCTTGTTGAAGTCTTCGATTTCTGACTCTTGAGGATGCATGCATTATGTTTACGTTTATTTACCATTCATGTCTTTTATTCGAACGTTTAGATAATTTCTTGATCATTTAATTCATTAAAGACATTGGACAATGGTGTGATTTACTTTGGTTATATTGTGTGAGCTTGATGCTTATATGTTAATGAATATTAAACTTAGATTGTGTAATATATTGTTTTGTATGCTGACGTTGTTATTATTGTGTAAATAAGGGTTAAAACTATGGTTAGGAAAATTACTATGTTAATACCACATATTGGGTAGTTAATTCCTGCCAAACAAAGGGGTATGACAGATATGGCGCCAGTTTGGTTGGGTATATAAAGTTAATGTGTTTTTAATAAAGATTGTGTCTAATCTTTGTTCTTAATATTCGTGTTGCAAATTTCTTTTACAAACGTGTGTTTCAATTGATCCTGAAAACCAACAAATGTGTGGTCATGTGTCAATTCTTATAACAATGGTGTGTGTGAATCAGTAATACAGATTAAAGCCTATGAATGGATGTGTTATGTTGAGACTAATGAATCACAATAGCCTGTCATCACATCTGTGTGGGATCGATATGTAACTTGCTAAAATACAATCACAGGATTCAAACTTCGGGTGTGTCTTGCCTTGGGGAACAAGGCACGTTTTCGCTGTGACTACCTATAACCGTTCATACTTATATCTAAATCTAATAATACACATATTAAATAATAAACTTAGGAGAATACGGAATTAAACCAACAATCTGGTGTGTTAAATTGTAAAGATGTACACGATTATGTTGATTTGTTGAGATCGCTTTTGGAATCATGTTTGAAAGTTCCTTCCTTTGAATTTGACAACGAAACAAGGTACACTCTAAATCACATGATTATTCCTTTGAATTTGAAGGTCATGAAGCTGTCTTGTGGCTATAGCACGATTGCAGCATGCTGGGCATGCAACCTTTATTAGTACCAGAGGTGGTTTGAGCTAGTGGCGAAGCTTGAGATTTCCGACTGGAGGGGCGAAGTCACCGGACCTAAAAATTTCTACAAAACCGGGGGTCAAAAACGTATATACCCAAATATTTAATACTGAGCGAAAAGTTCGTGGGTTGGCCGCCCCCTCACGCCCTTAAAAGCTTTGCGCATGATTTGAGTCAAAATTGGTCAGGCGGGTCAGGATTAGGCTATGTTGGATGGTGCAACCTTTCTAAAAAGGCATGCTTTTTTTAGTATTTTACTTTTGAAATTTGGGTATTATTTGATCATTATTTGTCGTGTGGTTATGAGTTGAAAGAATTCTAATTCTAATTCTAAATTCTAATTCTAATTCTAATTCTAAATCTATTAATATGTGATGGCTGGGAATAGTAACTTAACAGCGTTATTGTTTTGACGTTAAAGTTTTCATCTGTTGTGTAACACGTGTTGTGTTTTAGACCCTCTCTCTCTCTCTCTTCCTATGTTTCGGAGAGAGATTAATGGTTTGTCACTTGGTTTTGATGAGTTAAAAATATTTTCCGGTAGTTTATGCCGATGGCATGTGATTTTGGAATAAGAAGCCTGGGCTGAGATTCGTTTCGATTGCGTTTCTCTCTATTGCGGCTTCTTCCAAGGTCGTTTCGATTGTAATCGGTAGAGGCTGGTGACGAATTTTGTGATAAAGTTATTAGGGTTCTATGATGTTTGGTTGAGACTTTGGATTTGGGTGCACAACTTTTTTTGTCAAGAAGATTTTACCGTTTTACCATCATGGTGTTTTTTTAATCTTTTGTTTAGGATTTTTTTATGTAGCAGTGGCATATAAAGATTTGCCTTTGTTTGAAGCTATTTTGCATATCTCATAAGAGTCATTCTGTTGATACCATTGCTGCTTGATGAACTAGTCTATGTCTGTGTCTAGAAAAAATATATACAAGTTGGTTTGTATTCATAGTTGTTAGGCCTGTGAGTGTTCGAAATGTTTGCAAATGAATATTGATGTTGAAAAGAAATATATTATAATTTAATGATTATATAGGTTGTAGCTGTTTGTAGGTGTAGTTTATTTATGTCAATGCATGAGGACAATTCTTTTTTACTAGTAATTGCGATGGTATCAAGAGAAAGTTGTAATGAGATCTTTTGTGTAGATAGTCTCACTGAGATTACCATTGCTGTGATGAAGTTTCAAAAGAGACATTGGTTTTATTCATGAGAGGTGTGCTATAGATTTTTATTATGTATGATGCAAACATTAAAGCCTAATGTACAAATCTTGCATCACTTTGTAATTTGTTACCATTGCCCGGTTTCAATGACTCTCACAGCTTTCGTTCCATCCTGTAAGTCCTCCGTTTTGTATTCGCTGGTGGTTATTGCTGGAATAATGTAAAAGGAACGACTCCAATCCCATTCGTCATTCTGACGTTTGATGTGTTTTTTTTGGGTTGTAAATACTAATGCTCTGGTTGACATTGTTTGACGATTAAATTTAAGATTTTAAATTTGTTTACCTTTTTACGTCAAAATGGTTACTGTTCACCAAACTTTTCTGGAAAAAAAAGTTCAAAACCCAAGAGGAAACGAATTTATTTTGGTATTTTTAGATGTGTCATGTTTTTTTAGTTAAATTTAAAGAGATAATTTTTGTTTAAGGTTGAAATGTTTTCCCTTTTTATTATCCAACTAAAACTAGCTAAAAAACAATAAACCGAACTCCTGGTGATACTTTTTTAGTCATATTACGACGGTATTTGTTTTAGTTTTCTCTTTTATTTAGTATAGGGAGTACACTGAAATATAATGCCAACCGAGTCTACATTGCAACATCCATGTATTGGTATTATCAAAATCGAGTCCAACTTTTGTTTTGCTTTTTGCTCGATGTAAAACACGTTATTTTTACCACTCCACAACGTTTCCTTTTAATTTTTGTTAGAAAATGGTTTGTCCCCGTCGCTAAGCGTAGGTACAACCTACTAGTTAGTTACAATTTAAAGGTTAAAAATATAAAATTAAATTTCAAAATTTAAATCAAGAAGGTATAATAAATATTTCAAAATATGATAAGTAAACATAAAGTTTCCTTAATTATTTAGAATCTTATTGGCAGATTTTCTTGTTATTCGATACTATTTGATACGCAGTTTTGATTGAACAAGTTGAATTTAACCAGTTTAGTTACAATTTAATAACTAACAATATAGAAATAAATTTCAAATTTTAAATCAAGAAGCCGTAATAAATATTTGGAAATATGATAAGCATATAACATATGGTTTCATAATAATTGCAATCTTATACTCAGATTTTCTCGTTGTGAGGATCTTCACACTTGACCAACAAGGATTGAACTCCTATCCATGTGTGTATACATATGTTAGCACCCATGCTAATTGGTAATCATAATCACACACATTACACATTCTTCTGCATATACGTAAACAACCATGAACACTCTTCTGTCCCTCAACGTTCATGCTCAATTCGACACACCGTCATCGTTCAACGATCGTAGTTTACAGTTGGAAGAGGAAGATGGTCATGATCATCACCAAAAGATAAAAAAATCATATACGAAGGGGGAGTTGTTTGCTATTGCGGATGCGTTAGCAACCGACAAAGCTAAACGCAAATTATGTTTGTTGATGGAAGAGGACAATAACAACAAAGCCTATCTAAAAACCAACAAACTCCGGGTATTGAGAAACAGACGGCAATTATACTCTCCGAGCTCGCACGTCCCACCGTCGCCACCGGCAGTACCGACATTTCGTCGTCTGCCGGTGCCGACGGTGGGATGTGAGAGCTCGGAGGCTATAATTGTTGTTGTTTATCAATACCCAGAGTTTGTTGGTTTTTAGATGGGCCTTGTATGGGGTTTTTAAACCGTACAAAGCCTATCTAAAAACAACAAACTCCGGGTATTGACCAACAATTATACTCTCCGAGCTCTCACGTCCCACCGGCAGTATCGACATTTCGTCGTCTGCCGGTGCACACAGTTGGACGTGAGAGCTCGGAGAGTATAATTGCTGTTGTTTATCAATACCCAGAGTTTGTTGGTTTTTAGATGGGCCTTGTATCTAAAATCCAAACAAACTCGGGTGTTGACAAACAGCCGGTAATCATAGTATCCGAGCTCTCATGCCCAACTGTCGCCACGGGCAGTATTGACATTTCGTCATTTGCCGGTGCCGACGGTTGGACGTGAGAGCTCGGAGAGTATAATTACCCTCTGTTTGTCAATACCCGAAGTTTGTTGTTTTTAGATACAAAGCTTTGTATAGTTTAATTGATGTGCCTTGGGTGTACTGAAGAATGTCGGCTTATATCAAAGTTCAAATTAAGTAAATAAAATCCTATTAGTTATACCAAAAGTTTTTTTTATTGTATTAAAAAAATCTTTGTATTATTTATACAAATAAATCGTATTAAACATAAAAAAGATCGAGCCATTGTTCTTGCTTTCTTGACCGTGGTTGACCAGGACTAATCATCAGACGATGACTGAGACTCGTTAGATGCTGTAGAAACACCTGAAACAACATATCACTATGTTAAACCACAACACACTCTATTACGCAAACAAAAACCATATATATTTAAAAAATGGTTATAGTCTTCGATTCAGGACAAGACACTCTATGAGGTGTAGTCGATTGAGATACAAATTTGCACGCTGGAAACCGTCCCTCCAATACTTTTTTCCAAAATATATAAGGCTGATCTCTATCGGGTAAATATGTATTATATTCACTGTAAACCTCATCCGTTTTTCAAACGATCTCCGTGAGATACGGAGTGCCTGCGTATGGGGGTGCCGCACCACCATATCCTCCACCATCACGAATAATGTCTTGTACACTAGACACAACCTCCTCTTGGTCGTTAGTGTAACATTTGTCAAAAACGGGTTTTCAAAACCCGCTCCGTTTTGTAATCGAATATCAAGTTATAAATGTCACGTTGAATATTTATGATTATTTTGATTTAAAATGATACATAATTAATAAATAAACTAAACTATAAAAATTATATTTGATAAAAAGTTAAAACAAAATAAATAAAAAGGATATGTTGCTGCGGGACTCGAACCCGGGTCAGCCAGATCAGAAATCCAACGACTTAACACACCACTCGCATCACCACTCCGCCACTTGTTATTTTCTGTTATCTCTAGGAAACAAATAACATTTATACACAAACTCGGTTAAACCGGTTGCGCCAACTGAGAAACTGAAATCGGCAATTCAATCGTCTAATCGTTTGATTAATCGCTCATTCACGTTTTATAACCGATGAACCGATGATTTTAATCAATTCAGAAGTGATTGAACATCAATTTTCTTTATTATCGGTTTTTATAACCGAAATTAATCAAGTCCCAATTACTTCAACTCAAGACCACTCTCGCGACTCAGAAACATCATACCAACATTTCATTTCACTTTCGTCACACTTTCAGTTCGTCAGAACGCTTAAATCAACTCGCCGGAATTTTCTGTAAAATTCGCCGGAAAACCGTATTTGATCCTCAAACGGTAAATCTTTCAATATCATTGTAGTTCAACAATTGTTAGGCTATTTCTAACTTAAACCTCTCAGTTGAAATCGAATCCAGGCACTGTATTGAGTTAATTTCAGTTCGCCGGAAAGATTCTGAAAACCTCTATATTCATCTGAGAAAAGGTAAGGGCATTCAAACCCTCTGTTAACATTTGCTGATCACTTCAATTTCACGATTAGCTAATAAAAACGGTTAATTGTCTTGTTCAGTTGAAGAGCATAAAAACAGGGACCGACACATCGCCGGAATTCTGAAATAAACCGTTCATCGGTATGTTCACCCCTAATTACCGTCTCTGCCATTTCATTTTAGCATTACGAATGTTTGTTAATCGTAAAAACAAGAAACGGATTAGTGATTCAGTCGACTGAAATTTGAATGAAGAAGACGAAGTTAGTTAAGTTATTAGTTTATTTAAAACCAGTAAAATGAACGGGTTAGACACACAGTCCAGCGGTGGACTGTGTGCAAATTATACACGCACGTCACAAGTTCGATCCCTGATACACGCACTCCTTACGTAATAAAATGCCTTTTTGTTTAAAACTAAACCGGGTTAATCCCGTTAGTTGTTAAGTATAATAAAAACCGAGATGTTAACCAGGTTAGACACACAGTCCAGCGGTGGACTGTGTGCAACACTGAATCGCACGTCACGAGTTCGAAACCTGATACTGGCACCGGTTCGTTGAATTAAAATGTTTTTGAAATTAAATGAATTTTGGTTAAACCGAATTAGTATATAAATATAATTAAAAACAAGATTATTTCGGGTTAGACACGTAGCTCAGTTGGTAGAGCTGCGTGCACGCGTACGGGAGGTCTCGGGTTCGAGCCTCACCCGGCGCAAACAATTCCACTGACCGAACCGGTCAACAAGTCAACGGTCAACGGTCAACGCAAAATAAACAATTTTTTTTATATTTTTATTTATTTAATTTAATTTAAAAATCAATTAAAAATACTTAAAAATAACATTTTTAAAGATAGAAAATAGCCTTAAACTCACAAAAATATATCTAAAAATTTCATTAAAATCCTTAATAAAATCCACTCATTTAATATATTTTTCCGTTATTATTTAGGTTAGTATTTCTCGTTGTTCTACTCATCCAATTCGTGCGCATCTCACCATCTCCAATCCAACGCACCCAATGTGAGTGAATCTTTACAAATTCCCCGTTTTAATCACGTTTTGGGGTGTATCATGTGTCTTGTTATATATATTATAATTAAACCATTGTGCATACATCATATCATGAACTTGTGTATTCAGTTTGTTTCAACTGTTGTGTAGTTATTGTTGGATGCAATTTATTATTTTCAGTACATGCAATTTCATAGGCCGCCGCTCCCCATTACATTATGAGCGTTGAGCATGTTCCCCATTTCATTATGAGGTTGAACCTGGCGTGCCCACATACGATCGGCTCCGTTTGATTGAGCCTTGATCGCACAGACATTTTTCATTTTCAGTACATGCAATACGATCGGCTCCGTTTGATTGAGCCTTGATCGCACAGTTTCATTTATGTTATTTATCGTATGATGTTGGTATGTTCATGTATGCTATCATATGATTATTGTATGTTGTAGTTGTGATTGCTATTTGCCACTGCTTAATTATTTACATTTGCTCATTTATGATTATGCACAATTTTCATTGATAAACTAACAAGTAAATCTTTAATAAATGTTTATCTAATAAGGTTCACTCGCCAACTTATGTTGACCCCAAAACCCCCATTTTTACACATGATACGGGTGAACCAGCAGCAGCCAGAAACACATAGGATTGGACTAGAAGAATAAAATGATTTAGAGTTGGGATTGTTATGTTTGTTTATTTTCTTTGTATTGTATGAACATGTTTAGATATTTGGAAATGTAACTTTGACTTTAATAAATATGAACATATTAGTAAATGTCATGAGCTTTGGTGATAACCCAATTATGCCCTGACTCTTATTCCGCTGCGGGTCGGGGTGTGACAGATTGGTATCAGAGCCATGACTATAGGGATATAGGATAGGTTATAAGACCCTTAGAGCCTATACTATAGTTAATTAGAAACTTATAAGATTTTTGTGTGTTACATGCCAAATTTCATGATGTTTATATGTTTTATGTTAAATGTTACATTCAATGTTATGCAAGCATGTTCATAAGTATATATTATCATATAATGCCTATTATGAATCATATACTCATAACATATCACATCCATGAAAGCACACACCACATCATGATTGCTTTTACAATGATTTTTGTGTTTTCAAATCTCATCAAAGTGAGTTCGCATGACGGGCATGTAGTAACTGGAAGGGTACCAGTACCGATAGTCGGAACGTCCTGTCTAGGTTGGCATTCGTATAAATCCAAAATAAAGGACCAGTTTGCCTACCTGGGGACTAACGATGAGAGTACGAAGTACCTATTAGGCCAAAGCATGCTATACCAAACGTCGTGTGAGCTAACCCCACTTTGAGTTGTCATTGTGTCTACACCTGGACGCGTTCCGACCAAACATCTCATGAACATATTTTGTGGTTTGCATTCGGGTGATGCGAGTGTTAAATTGCCAATACTAATGTGAATCCTAACAAGCCAATAGCCATGGGGGCCCACATGACTATATAGGTGAAGGTATGGGAGACATTTGAGGCCCAACATGAGCAAACCCAAGACATCCTATGGATGTAGTTGCATTATTGATATTTATGTTATTTTCATTTTCTTAAAGACACATGACACCTAAAAAGACACCATAAACTCACAATCTTCTCATGTATGTTCCTGTAGATGTCGTCCAGACAACAACGAAGGGGTAAAAGATCAGGAAGGTCTCAGGAACGCTTGGCCACCCAAATCGCGAAACAAATGGCCACGATACTGCCTGACATTGTGGTCCAAGTGCAACAAGCCCTCGCTACAAATCCTACTAACCCTCCCCAATAACATAATCAGAACATCGACAACCCTCCTACCAGCAAGTGTTCATACAAACATTTCAAGTCTTGTGATCCTCCTAAATTTGAAGGAGATGGAAAACACCTTTCTAAACTGCGATTGTCCTGAGGATCGCAAGGTTCGATACGCTACCGGGAGACTATTTGGGGTAGCTCTCACTTGGTGGAATACTGAGAAAGGGAAGAGGGGAACTGAAGATGCAATGGCCTTAACTTGGGAGGAGTTAAGGGAAATCATGACTAGGCGATTCTGTCCTAGGAGCGAAATTAAAAAGCTGGAGGACGAATTTCATTCTCTAAAGCAAAAGGAGGGTGATCACACCACCTATAACAAGAGGTTCTTGGAGTTGAACCAGATGGTTCCAAATTTGTTCACCCCAACCTATCGTCTGATCGAGCATTATATTCGAGGACTTCCCTCGAAAATCCAAGATTCAGTTCTCAGCGTTTCACCAGTAACACTTGAAGCTGCTATGGAGCTAGCAACTGAACTGACCGAGAACCGAATTCGCAACGGGAAGTTCAAAGAAGAGAAAAAGAAAGCCCCTGTTGAGGGTCAAACTTCAAACCATCCTATCTCTTCCTCTAAGTTTGCTAACAAGAGGAAGCGCAACACCAGAAATTTTGCAGTTACTCAAACCAACCCCCCTATTCCTGCTGCACCCATTACTCAAGTCACTCCTTCACCCGCACCATACAGAAGACCTTACACTGGCCCGCTGCCAAAATGCAACCGTTGTCAATATCACCATTCTCCTGATCATCCTTGTCAATATTGCACCGGCTGCGGTCGCGCAGGTCATACTGTTCAAACCTGCCGCATGCCTCAACGAACGAACCGCCACCAACCTTTAACCCAAACCCACCGACAATTAATGGGTCAAGCCCAACAACCCCTACCATTACCACCCACCCAACATTTAGCCCAAACATACTACCAACCCAATTATCCTATGGGCCAACCTATGCGGGCTTGCTACAATTGCGGAGACCCAAGCCACTTCAGAAACACTTGTCCAAGGTTGGTAAACATTATTCATGCTCAGGCCCAAGCCAACCCGGTGAATCAAGCGAACCAAGCTCCTCCACCTGCAAGAGGAAGAGCTTTCAATATTAACGCGAATCAGGCTAGAGCTGACGGCAATGTGGTTAACGGTACGTTCCTTATAAATGGTAGATATGCCTCTATGTTATTTGATACTGGTGCGGATAGAAGTTTTGTGTCTTTAGAATTTGAACCTATCTTAAACAAAAATCGGGATAAGCTCACGGAATCCATAACGGTAGAAGTTGCGGACGGGAAACCAGTTTCATTAAACTCTATTATACGCAACTGTACACTCACCTTAAACGACCACGATTTCTCAGTCGACCTTATTCCTATGAAGCTGGGAAGTTTTGACATCATAATCGGTATGGATTGGCTCAGTCAACATCAGGCAGAAGTTGTATGTCGCGAAAAATTTATTCGTATTCCTCTTTCAAACGGTCAGACTCTTCGAATCATTGGAGAAACCTCGTCGAAAGGGCTCAGCTTAATGTCTTGTCTTAAGCTCAAAAATATCTTCGCAAGAATTATGTTGCGTTTTTAGCTCATATCATCAAAAAGGGAACCATGGAGAAGAAACTTGAAGACATTCCTGTAGTAAAAGACTTCCCGCAAGTTTTTCCTGACGACATTTCAGGACTTCCTCCAGTTAGAGACGTCCAATTCCGTATTGATCTTATACCTGGTGCTACACCAGTTGCAAAGTCTCCTTATAGGTTAGCCCCCTCTGAAATGCAAGAGCTAGCCAGTCAATTACAAGAGTTGACTGACAAGGGATTCATATGTCCCAGCTCGTCGCCTTGGGGTGCACCTGTCCTTTTTGTAAAGAAGAAAGATGGATCGTTTCGTATGTGCATCGACTACAGAGAGCTCAACAAATTAACAATCAAGAATCGCTACCCTTTACCTCGCATTGATGATCTTCTTGACCAACTTCAAGGTGCCAATTGCTTTTCAAAAATCGACCTTCGATCTGGCTATCATCAACTTAGAGTGCATGAAGAAGACGTCCCTAAGACTGCTTTTCGAACTCGTTATGGCCATTATGAATTCATGGTCATGCCATTTGGTTTAACCAACGCACCAGCTGTCTTCATGGATCTAATGAACAGAGTCTGCAAACCTTATCTTGATCGATTTGTCATAGTTTTCATCGACGATATTCTTATTTATTCAAAATCTAAATCTGATCATGAGCGTCATCTTCGACTCATCCTTGCACTTCTAGAAAAGGAAAAGCTTTATGCCAAATTCTCCAAATGTGAATTCTGGTTAAAAGAGGTGCAATTCCTCGGGCATGTAGTCAATGACAAGGAATACATGTCGACCCTTCAAAGATTAAAGCGGTTCAAGAATGGCAAGCTCCACGTACACCAACTGAAGTAAGATCTTTTCTTGGTTTGGCTGGTTATTATCGTCGGTTCATTTCAAACTTCTCTCGCATTGCTGTACCACTCACGGCTTTAACTCATAAGGGAAAACCTTTCATATGGGGACCCAAGCAAGAAGAAGCCTTTCAAACTCTTAAACAAAAACTTTGTGATGCACCAATCCTCACTCTTCCTGAAGGTTGTGATGATTTTGTGGTCTATTGCGACGCGTCAGGGCAAGGATTAGGCTGCGTTCTAATGCAAAGAGGAAAAGTTATAGCTTATGCTTCAAGACAACTCAAGACGCATGAAAAGAACTACACCACTCATGACCTAGAACTTGGAGCCGTTGTGTTCGCTCTTAAGATATGGAGGCATTATCTCTATGGTACTAAGTGTGAAATATACACTGACCACAAGAGTCTTCAACATATCTTCAATCAAAAGGAGTTAAACATGAGGCAACGAAGATGGGTCGAACTTTTAAATGATTACGACTGAGAAATTAGATACCACCCTGGTAAAGCAAATGTGGTGGCTGATGCACTTAGTCGAAAGGGTTATGCGAACTCCATTCGTCTTCTATGTTCGCAAATTATAACCGACATTAAAGATCAAATTCGAGAAGCCCAACACGTTTCAATAACGGAAGAAGATGTACGAAAGGAGATGTCCTGTGGAGCTGAGCTAAAAATTGAAACTAGATCTGACGGTATTCTATACTACCTAGATCGTATCTGGATTCCTAACCACAACAATCTTCGTGAAATTCTTATGAATGAAGCTCACAAAACGCGATATTCTACACACCCAGGAGCCGATAAGATGTATCAAGACCTACGATATACCTATTGGTGGCCTGGAATGAAGAAGGATATTGCCGTTTTTGTTTCCAAGTGCCTTACATGTTCCAAGGTGAAGGCTGAACACCAAAGACCCTCAGGACTTCTGGTCCAACCGGAAATACCTGTATGGAAGTGGGAAAATATAACCATGGATTTCATTACCGGGTTACCTCGCACTTCTGGTGGGTATGACACTATATGGGTAATTATAGACCGACTTACAAAATCAGCTCACTTTATTCCTATCCGTGAAGATTTCAAGAACGAAAAGCTTGCTCGTATTTATATCAGCGAAATCGTAAGCCGACATGGGGTACCGTTAAGCATTATTTCTGATCGTGATGGTCGTTTCACTTCACGAACATGACAAGCAATACAATCCGCTATGGGTACGCGATTAGATCTCAGTACCGCCTATCATCCTCAAACTGATGGACAATCTGAGCGCACCATTCAAACTCTTGAAGATATGCTTCGAGCATTTGTCATAGACTTCAAGGGAAATTGGGACGTCCACCTACCATTAGTTGAATTTTCGTACAACAACAACTATCATTCAAGCATCGGCATGGCACCTTTTGAAGCCTTATATGGTCGTAAGTGCCGATCTCCTGTATGTTGGCACGAAATTGGGGAAGCTCAAATCACTGGTCCAGAATTGATCCAAGAAACCACAGACAAGATCCATCAAATCCGAAACAATCTTCTAGCGGCTCAAAGTCGTCAAAAGAGTTATGCAGATAAACGACGGAAGCCCTTAGAGTTTAACATTGGTGATCATGTACTTTTAAAAGTATCACCGTGGAAAGGAGTAGTTCGTTTTGGTCAAAAGGGCAAGCTAGAACCACGTTACGTAGGACCTTTCAAGATATTAGAAAGAGTAGGTCCTGTAGCATACAAGCTTAATCTACCAGAAGAACTCAACAGGATTCATCCCACATTCCACGTGTCAAACTTGAAGAAGTGCCTCGCTGATGAAAACCTCCACATTCCTCTGGAAGATATTCAGATTGATGAATCTAGGCATTTTATTGAAAGACCAGTAGAGATCATGGACTTCGGAGAGAAACGTCTACGACGAAGTCGCATCCCAATTGTTAGGGTACACTGGGAGTCGAAACGGGGACCTGAGTTTACTTGGGAACGTGAAGACTCAATGCGTGAAAAATACCCGCATCTTTTTCCTACTACTTCAACTACTTAAACTTCGGGACGAAATTCCTAAAAGTAGGGGATACTGTAACATTTGTCAAAAACGGGTTTTCAAAACCCGTTCCGTTTTGTAATCGAATATCAAGTTATAAATGTCACGTTGAATATTTATGATTATTTTGATTTAAAATGATACATAATTAATAAATAAACTAAACTATAAAAATTATATTTGATAAAAAGTTAAAACAAAATAAATAAAAAGGATATGTTGCTGCCGGGACTCGAACCCGGGTCAGCCAGATCAGATATCCAACGACTTAACACACACTCGCATCACCACTCCGCCACTTGTTATTTTCTGTTATCTCTAGGAAACAAATAACATTTATACACAAACTCGGTTAAACCGGTTGCGCCAACTGAGAAACTGAAATCGGCAATTCAATCGTCTAATCGTTTGATTAATCGCTCATTCACGTTTTATAACCGATGAACCGATGATTTTAATCAATTCAGAAGTGATTGAACATCAATTTTCTTTATTATCGGTTTTTATAAAACCCAAATTAATCAAGTCCCAATTACTTCAACTCAAGACCACTCTCGCGACTCAGAAACATCATACCAACATTTCATTTCACTTTCGTCACACTTTCAGTTCGTCAGAACGCTTAAATCAACTCGCCGGAATTTTCTGCAAAATTCGCCGGAAAACCGTATTTCATCCTCAAACGGTAAATCTTTCAATATCATTGTAGTTCAACAATTGTTAGGCTATTTCTAACTTAAACCTCTCAGTTGAAATCGAATCCAGGCACTGTATTGAGTTAATTTCAGTTCGCCGGAAAGATTCTGAAAACCTCTATATTCATCTGAGAATCGGTAAGGGCATTCAAACCCTCTGTTAACATTTGCTGATCGCTTCAATTTCACGATTAGCTAATAAAAACGGTTAATTGTCTTGTTCAGTTGAAGAGCATAAAAACAGGGACCGACACATCGCCGGAATTCTGAAATAAACCGTTCATCGGTATGTTCACCCCTAATTACCGTCTCTGCCATTTCATTTTAGCATTACGAATGTTTGTTAATCGTAAAAACAAGAAACGGATTAGTGATTCAGTCGACTGAAATTTGAATGAAGAAGACGAAGTTAGTTAAGTTATAAGTTTATTTAAAACCAGTAAAATGAACGGGTTAGACACACAGTCCAGCGGTGGACTGTGTGCAAATTATACACGCACGTCACAAGTTCGATCCCTAATTACCGTCTCTGCCATTTCATTTTAGCATTACGAATGTTTGTTAATCGTAAAAACAAGAAACGGATTAGTGATTCAGTCGACTGAAATTTGAATGAAGAAGACGAAGTTAGTTAAGTTATAAGTTTATTTAAAACCAGTAAAATGAACGGGTTAGACACACAGTCCAGCGGTGGACTGTGTGCAAATTATACACGCACGTCACAAGTTCGATCCCTGATACGCGCACTCCTTACGTAATAAAATGCCTTTTTGTTTAAAACTAAACCGGGTTAATCCCGTTAGTTGTTAAGTATAATAAAAACCGAGATGTTAACCAGGTTAGACACACAGTCCAGCGGTGGACTGTGTGCAACACTGAATCGTACGTCACGAGTTCGAAACCTGATACTGGCACCGGTTCGTTGAATTAAAATGTTTTTGAAATTAAATGAATTTTGGTTAAACTGAATTAGTATATAAATATAATTAAAAACAAGATTATTTCGGGTTAGACACGTAGCTCAGTTGGTAGAGCTGCGTGCACGCGTACGGGAGGTCTCGGGTTCGAGCCTCACCCGGCGCAAACAATTCCACTGACCGAACCGGTCAACAAGTCAACGGTCAACGGTCAACGGTCAACGCAAAATAAACAATTTTTTATATTTTTATTTATTTAATTTAATTTAAAAATCAATTAAAAATACTTAAAAATAACATTTTTAAAGATAGAAAATAGCCTTAAACTCACAAAAATATATCTAAAAATTTCATTAAAATCCTTAATAAAATCCACTCATTTAATATATTTTTCCGTTATTATTTAGGTTAGTATTTCTCGTTGTTCTACTCATCCAATTCGTGCGCATCTCACCATCTCCAATCCAACGCACCCAATGTGAGTGAATCTTTACAAATTCCCCGTTTTAATCACGTTTTGGGGTGTATCATGTGTCTTGTTATATATATTATAATTAAACCATTGTGCATACATCATATCATGAACTTGTGTATTCAGTTTGTTTCAACTGTTGTGTAGTTATTGTTGGATGCAATTTATTATTTTCAGTACATGCAATTTCATAGGCCGCCGCTCCCCATTACATTATGAGCGTTGAGCATGTTTCCCATTTCATTATGAGGTTGAACCTGGCGTGCCCACATACGATCGGCTCCGTTTGATTGAGCCTTGATCGCACAGACATTTTTCATTTTCAGTACATGCAATACGATCGGCTCCGTTTGATTGAGCCTTGATCGCACAGTTTCATTTATGTTATTTATCGTATGATGTTGGTATGTTCATGTATGCTATCATATGATTATTGTATGTTGTAGTTGTGATTGCTATTTGCCACTGCTTGATTATTTACATTTGCTCATTTATGATTATGCACAATTTTTCATTGATAAACTAACAAGTAAATCTTTAATAAATGTTTATCTAATAAGGTTCACTCGCCAACTTATGTTGACCCAAAAACCCCCCATTTTTACTCATGATACGGGTGAACTAGCAGTAGCCAGAAACACATAGGATTGGACTAGAAGAATAAAATGATTTAGAGTTGGGATTGTTATGTTTGTTTATTTTCTTTGTATTGTATGAACATGTTTGGATATTTGGAAATGTAACTTTGACTTTAATAAATATGAAACATATTAGTAAATGTCATGAGCTTTGGTGATAACCCAATTATGCCCCGACTCTTATTCCGCTGCGGGTCGGGGTGTGACAGTTAGAATTGGGAACACCGCTCTCCCCTAACAACGATATCACCGTTAGTAAATAATTAAAACAACAACTAGTTTAACCTAATAACTGTTACCGTATTGACTTCAGGCACCGATGACTCGTTCCAGTTTAATGACATTTCACCACCTTTGAGTGATATCAGATGAAGTAATACAAGCCAAAGTTCACGACAAACAGAATTACAAAGACGAATTGAAAGTTTTATGCGACATCAAATGCTCTGCATGGGTCTATTTAACAAAGAAATAGACGCCCCGTCTAACCGACATGCATTGAATGATATCAGAGAAAGTAATATAAGCCAAAGAAGAAGTCGGAGAGAATTCCGACGACGAATCGAAAAATTTCTGCGACACAAATGCTCTGCATGGCTCTATTTAAGAACGATATATATAACTTTGCAACTTGGCTAACATGCATGCAGAGCACAACATTCAAGACGGGTCGTCTAGCTCTAGACGCCCCGTCTTGGCCTGGTCGTCTTCTACTCCGTCTACAGCTAGACGCCCCGTCTGATGTGACTGATTTGACGTTGTACGGTGCAGAAATGTGGTCGGAGTAAAAATAACCCTAGACGCCCCGTCTAAAGGATGTGTAAATAGGCAAGTGGGTGTGTGAATATGTAGACCCTAAAAAATATCAAGACAGCCAATTAAATCAAAACACTAACATAGTTTTGCTAAAAAAACTAAAACGATGACAAGTCTATCATTTTAAGCTGGAAGTAAAATACTAATTTGTCAAGACCAATGAGCGAGTGCTAGACAACTGCTTGACATAATAAAAGTTACATTGAGTCAACTAAGTAAAATAAAACACTACTATAATTTTGCAAAAAAAAAGAACAAAAAAAACTAAAACGATAGAAAGATCACGATTTTTAAATGGGGAAGAAATCGAATTTTTGGAACGCGGGCAAAATTATAATTTTGAACAGAGTGCAAAACGGTAAATTTTAACTTGGGGGCAAAATTATAATTTTATTTTGAACTGAGGGCGAATTTATAATTTTGAACTAATGACAAAATCGTAATTTTGAGGTAGAGGCAAAACATAATTTTATTTAAATTGGGGGCAAAAACGTAATTTTAAACTGAATGCAAAACCACAATTTTAAAGTAGAATAAAATCATAAATTGGTTGGACCAATAAGAAAGTATCAATAAACATCCAGACACTATTGCCCAATAAATATATATGTAGTATAGTATTATTCCATCACTACATTATTTGGTAGCTTTATAATTAGTTCCGTTTTCGTTGCTATATCTAGTAATTCCAGTTGAGTAAAGCAAAAAAAATAGAGTAAATTGCACAAAACATCCTTTATGTTTCCTCAAACTTGCAGGTTCCAGCCTTAATGTTTAAAAGTTGCTAAAACAACCTTTAAGTTATTTTTGTTGCGGATTCAATCCTTTACAGCTAACCACGTTATTTTCTTCAGTTAAGTTCCCTCACATGATCAACCAAAATGACGAATATACCCTCACATGTTATGCATGTGAGGGAACTTAACTGAAGAAAATAACGTGGTTAGCTGTAAAGGATTGAACCCGCAACAAAAATAAACTTAAAGGCTGTTTTAGCAACTTTTAAACATTAAGGCTGGAACCTGCAAGTTTGAGGAAACATAAAGGATGTTTTGTGCAATTTACTTAAAAAATAATAATAATAATAACAAAGATGGCTGGTGCCACTATATACGAATAGCATAAGTTGCCGCCACCACTAACCAATCACACAAAAGTGCTGTTGCCCGAGTTTGTTAATATAGAATGAGGGCCATGGCTCATTACAGAAAACTGGCCTATTGCGATGAAATCTTTAGCGGCAAAATGATATCGTCGCAACAAGCCTATGTCTAGGGACAAAGCTTGTTGGCTACAAGGTTTTCAAAGACTTTTCGTTTTTTGGACCCTATAGCAACGAAACCTAGTCGCTCTAGGTTTTAATTAGCGGGATGAAGGGAAATTGTAGTGCTTTGCGAAAATTAAATAGCAACACTACTCTTAGATAAAAGAGTTAATTTTTCATTTTTGTTAACCCAAATCCAAATGATAAGAAAATGGAAAAAGAAAAAAAAAATTGTAACCTGTTGTAACAAAATTTCGACTATGTAGGTCGAACGTTTTTTTTAATAACTTTTTTAACAAAATGTTTAGCATTAAACGACACCGTTTAAGCTACCCATTGCGATTAAAAGTTGTGAAAAAAGGTAATCCTAGACTATTTAAATTAGCATCGCCAATGGCGAATTGACAGGTGAAACAAGTGGCATAGCAACGCTGATTTGTAAAACATGTAGGTTGAGACTTCAAATGGCCAAAAACATATTCGGCACAGAACAGTTCTGCATCTTTAGAAAATAGGTCATTCAGATAAGAACAAGCGGGGATGAAGCTATACTTAGTTTTTAATGAAATATATTCCTTAAATGATGTTTTAACATGTATAAAGTTTTTTTTTAACTTTCTCCCGTTTCAATTTTTATGAGAATCTTTTGTATGGGAATATCAAACGGAGGTATGTAGTTGCAAGTTTGTATACAAGTAGCCGATAAGATAATAATTGTACAATATATAAATAAAACCAGAATTATTACCCACAGTTGCGGCGGAGATTCGTAAGTTATATTTCATATCAGATGAAAATCAAATGTTTCTTACATGCCGCGAACATGTGTGTAAAACATAGAAAAGGATGTTAGAATAACTAAGTTGATCTTTGACCCGCGCGTTGCAACAGACTTATCAAACGGGGGAAAAGACGCGTTGTGATAGGTCTGTCAAATGGGAAAAAATAGATGAAAAAAACGTTTTACCCCACGAGCACGTTGCGGCGTGTTAACTCATAAAATTTAGAACGAAACGTTAAACAGAAATCTTGCAAAAGATGAAAAGTATAAGAGACCAAAGTTGATAATTAAAAAGTGTTGGGGTTGAATTGCAAATTATAGAAAGTTTTAGGTTAAAAGTAAAAAATCAAAAGGGTTAAATTGCAAAAAAATAGAAACTTTCGAATTGTAAGTGAAAAATCAAACTAATCAAATGGTTTAAAATACTAAAGAATGAAACTTTAGCCTTAAATTGTCAAAGATTGAAACTTTAGGGTTAGAAAGGAAAAATCCAATTCTTTTTAAAAAAACTTCCAAAACCAATAATACAACTACATAAGCACATAAATCTTGTTTATTTATAGTTTATAATTTATAATGAACAGATCAAGCCAATTAACCCAACTGGTCAAAAGACTCAAAAGTCAACAATTAATCTTTGAAATATGAAATGGGTTGCGTTAAAAGGGTAATTAGAGAAATAGCAGATTGGGCCAGATTTCAATGAGAATGTCAGTTGTAATCACTCGATCAAAAACCCGATATATAAAATTGATCGTTCACTGTCAAAGCTGTTAGCAATAGAATTAACCAACAAGGTGCTCTAATTAGCTTTATAGTTTTGACCAGAACAAATGGGTTCCGCTAAAAGTCAACATGTTTAGGTGGAGATCAAAGATGAGGAGATTATCATTTTGGTCAAGTTGGCGAAAGGAGTATTGGCTTAGGCATTATAAATTGTCCGTGTAACGGGGATATGCCAGAAACAACTACAGATACTTCATGCTCGATCGCAAACATGGTATGGTCTAGCTATTGTCAACCAATGGTGCAAGATACCTTCAGTTTTCATTTTTACAGTTCGTGTTGCTCTGTTAAAGTTTTTTTTTTCTCTTCCAACAGTGCTGGTGCTTATGGAAAACCGTTAACTTTTTTTTTCTCTTCCAACAGTCTTCCATATATAAGATCATTGAGGACGTCAAGACTCTTAGGTAGCGTTCACTTCACAGAATGGAATGTAATCTTGATGGAATTGGAATGTTGATTTCGCTCCTTATGTTGTTGGTTTCAACAAGGAAATGAATTGGAATTGAACAACATAAGGAAGGGAATCTATATTCTAATTCCATCCAAATTGCATTCCATTTGCAAAACAAACTCACCTAAATTACAAATCAAATTTCTATTTCCATACGAATTCCCATTTCAGTTCTATTACAATCCATAAGACGAACATTAACTTAGTTTCTTATGGGTGAAATACAAGTTTGGAAGGGAAAGCATGGAGTGGTCTCACTAGTGCAATTTCCGTATTTTGGAAGGGAAAGCATGGAGTGGTCTCACTAGTGCAATTTCCGTTTCAATTAGTGATATCGTGTTGTACAGATATCATCTTGATATCGTGTTTGTACCCCATTTTGTAATTCTATAATTTGCCTTTGACCCGGCAACTTGAACCATTACAGGGGATTAGATGGCAATCAAACCTGAAACCAACGGATAGACCTGAAATATTCAGGATGTGAATTTAGGTATGTGATTAAGTGATATAGCCGCATATCCAAAAACACTTACCCGTATACCTGAATGTATATTACCCGAAACTATTTTATTTTTATGTATCTAGCTCTAATAATAAAGCGTAGGCTAGAAGTTAAACACATTCGCTATCATACAAAAATATACGCATGGAATTATGATGTAAGAAGTTAACTATTTTTCACCATTATACACTTTTTACAATGTTACATTAATCAAAACTTATTGGTGTGTGCGTATTTTTTTTAATTATATGGTCTTAATGCAAAATCGATTTCTTTGGGTTCATAATATTTATATGGTTGTCCCTCCTAAATGAATTAGGAAATATTATAATTGTACCGCCATTAGTGTTCACAAAACGAGGATTCTTGGGTTCCACTATATCAAGGACGCGGTCCAACCGCCCGTTATGTTTGAAAATAATAGTTGAAATGCATGTTATGTTATCTTGGATTTCACCTAAAATCAATAAAGGTATTAATTGAGCATAAACTATATATATTGGGTTTTGGGTTTTGGGTTTTTCATTGACCCAATAAAAACAAAATCGTAATAGACAAAATGTATGATCACTCACACGAATGACTTTAGTTGTGTATATGTGTTTGTGTATACAAACCAATGATCTTTCTTTCTAATGCTAGTAATAAATTTTTTGAATGGTAAAAGATTCTATGATATATAGAACAGGGTCAAGCGAAGTTCAGGAAAAGCGAAAAGAAAAGAAAAAAAACGAAACTACATTATTACATCTCTAACATTAAAAGCACACCATCTACCCCAATCAATATTCTTCACTTTTGGTCAGTGGTGGATCCAGAAATTTTTTTCAGTGGGTTCACTGAAAAAAAAACTAAAACAGTTTTAACCTCAGGAGGAGTCGAACCTGTGACCTCAAGCATGGAACTACATGACTTAATGACTCAACCATCCATAAATTTGGTTAGTGGGTTCATCCCAGATGTTTTTTATGGGTTCATACCAAATTTTGTATTAACATTTCTACTAAAAATTTAAACCGACTGGGTTCGTGTGAACGCGTAGGTCTCAACGTAGATCCGCCCCTGCTTTTGATCTTCCTTTTAGCCATAAGAACAAACTGGATTTTATTTCTTCTAGTGTTTTGTAGGTAGTGCAACCAATATTTCTAAATTCAATGTCGTTTCTCATCTTCCAAATATGCCACAACGTAGTCAAAACAACCACGCTTGTTACTTTCTTCCATTCCTTGGAACCGTTAAGAGTCTTGATTTTCTCCACTACATCCTTGCAAGGATTCGCTCGCATGTTTAAAGGTAATTTCAGCCATATCATTATTGTCCATCATTCTTGCGATTTCCTGCATGTAATTGGGATGTGATCTACGGTTTCTTCGGCGACACACATCTAGTACATATGACGCTTTGGTGTGTTGCACCTCTTTTTCTAGGTTCCACCTTCGGCGCAATCTTGTTTAAAGTTGCTCGCCACACAAAGTAGTTTATCTTTGGAGGTATCCAATGATTCCACCCGTTCCAAACCTCGTTATTACTTGCTCCAGTAGCTTCCGTAATGTGTTCTTTTAATGCTGCAACTGTGAAGGCTGAAGCCACTGATCCTTTCCATTTAAACTTATCCTTGCCATTGTTGAAACTGAACTCTTTTAGTTCTTTTGTAAGTGTATGAAAAAGTCCATGCTTAAAGTTTAATAAATAATAACGAGTTGACCCCAACCGGCACTTTGCAGCGGATTGTTAATCATCAATGTCTTTGTATTACTATATGAGATGCGAACAATCTTAATTTTTTGCAAAACATTCTTTCCATTTGCTTTAGTAAATACGGTGCAGGGCAAACTGAAAGAACTCAAGTGCTATCTCAATGACTCACAAAATTCTAATGCTTTTATTGAAGATCAAATGCCTTTAAATAGGCTTACAAATAACGTAAACAAAGAAAAGTTCAACCTACTACTTAGCCACAAAAACAGCAACAGACTCAACTAAGAGAAATAAACAACGTGAAAAATAACTCGGTCAAGTGACCGTTATTTGATGACTCAGAATGACTAGATCCAACATATCCTCCCCTAAACTGAAGTGTCTTCATCTTCAGTTTATTTCCACTACTCCTAGCAGTTGTCTCATCTTGCAATAGGTCTCCATCTTCACTGGCTTGGTCATAACATCAACAACTTGTTCCTCTGTCTTGCAGTATACTAACTTTACCTCATTTTTAGCTACAAGCTCCCTTAGATAATGAAATCTAACATCGAAATGTGTTTTGTTCTTCGATGCATAACTGGATTCATGGATAGCTTAATTGTTGAGGTGTTATCACAGTTTACCTCAAGTGTTCCAGTTTCCTCCTCACTAATATCTTCAAACACTCCTTTTAGCCACATGCAATGACATGCACATGCCATAGCAGCTACGTATTCGGCTTCTGTAGATGATAGTGTGACAATCGCTTGTTTTCTAGAGCTCCAACATATTGTTGCGTTGCTGAACATGCATACATAACCCGACGTACATTTCCGATCTTCCACATCTCTTGCAATAATCGCTGTCCGTGTAGACTTTAAGCTTCATTCCAGATCCTCTTCTATAAAATAAACCAAAGTTGTATGTGCCTTTTAAATATCTTAGTACCCTCTTAGCTGCATCCATGTGTTCTTTCTTAGGTTGTGCCATAAATCTTGATAGAAGACATACCGAATACATTATATCCGGTCTGGTAACAGTGATGTACATCAAGCTTCCTATTAATTGTTTGTACCTTGCAGAATCAGCATCCTCCCCTACTCCAGTCTTGGTCAGAACAGTGCCAGGAACAATTGGATTTACTACTGAATTACTTTCCCACATCCCAAACTTCTCTAAAACTTCCTTTGCATATTTTCTTTGACACAAGTAAATTCCGGACTCCGTTTGTTGTACCTCAATTCCGAGAAAATATTGCATCATTCCAAGGTCTGTCATATCAGATTCCTTCTTCGTGGAGTGCTTGAATTCTTCACAAATCTTCTCATCATTCCCAACAAATATCAAATCATCCACGTACAAACTAACTACAGTAACCTTATCACTGCTTCTTTTAACAAAGAGTGTGTGATCATAGTGACTTCGTTTGAACCCTTCATCCTTAAAGTACCCTTCAATGTGCTGAAACCAAGCTCTCGGAGCTTGTTTCAGGCCATACAAAGCCCGTTTAAGCCTATAAACCTTATCATCTTCCCCCTTTTTAGTGAACCCTTGAGGTTGTCCAACATACACAACCTCCTTTAGTTCCCCGTGCAAAAACACACTCTTTACATCTAACTGAAACACCTTCCAGTTGCGTTGAGCAGAGATGGCAAGTAAAGTTCGAATAGTATCCCATCGAGCTACAGGAGCAAAGACCTCCTCATAGTCGATCCCTTTTTCTGTGCATAACCCTTCACAACCAGTCGTGCCTTATACTTATCCACTTTACCTTCTCCATTACGCTTTGTCTTATAAACCCACTTAACTCCAATTGGATTGACCCCAACTGGTAATTTCACAAGCCCCCATGTTTTATTTTGATCAATTGCATCAATCTCAGCCTCCATATCCCTTACCCACTTAACTTCTTGTTTAGCCTCTTCAAATGTTGTTGGGTCTTCTAGACAACTGTACAAAGCAAACCCAGCTTCATCTTCATCAAAAACTTCTGCCCCCTGATGTAATCATTCCTCCAACCAGGAGGTTTCCTGACTCGAGTAGATGTTTCAGCTGCTGCCCCATCACTTTGAGGTACCTCAGAATTTATAACTTCAGTGGAAGTGTCTGGAATTACATCTGAATTTGGAGACAACTCAGTTTCTGATTCACTTGATTGCGATTCCTCATGATTTTCTGTTTCCGTCTGCTTTAGTATATCATCATCATCATCTATAACCAGCTCTTGCTCACCAATATCTTTCTTTTCCCATTCCCATTCTTTGTTTTCTTCAAAGATAACATCACGACTGATAACAATATTCTGTTGGACAGGATCATAAAGTCGATAGGCTTTTGACTCCGTACTAATTCCAAGTAAAACACATTTGTAACTATGATCATCAAGCTTTGTTCTTAGTTGTGCAGGAACATGAACATGTCCTACACAACCAAAAACTCTAAAATAGTCAACATTTGGTTTAACTCCTGTCCATAACTCCTCCGGAACACAATTATCCAAAGCGTGAGTAACGCACCGATTTAAAACATGACATGCCCACTTTGCAGCTTCAGGCCAAAAATAGCGCGGCATATTCTTTTCAACTAGCAAGCACCTTACCATGTTCATGAGGGTTCTATTGCGGCGTTCTGCCACCCCATTTTGTTGTGGGGTGTAGGCAGCCGTTAACTGTCGTTTTATGCCATTTTGATCACAAAAGTCATTGAATGATTGAGAGGTGAATTCCCCCCTCTATCACTCCTAAAACATTTGATATTTGCACATACTTCTGTTTCAACCATGGCTTTAAAGCGACAAAATCTTTCGAAACATTCACCCTTATTACTCAAGAAATAAACCCAAGTCTTTCGTGTGAAATCATCTATGAACACGAGAACATACCTCTTGCCGCTTAGAGATGTGGGTTTGATTGGCCCACATAAATCAGTGTGAATAAGTTGGAGTTTTTCTGTTGACCGCCAATTACTTGATCTTGGAATTGCTTCACGTTGTTGCTTTCCTATGTTACATGTCACGCATACGATAGTTTTTCCACACACCTGAGGCAGTCCCCTTACCATTCTCTTGTATTGCATAGTCCTTATGGCTTTATGATTGACATGTGCGAACCTCAGGTGCCAAGTGTTTGTATCATTATCATTGCTGACTTGCAAGCAATGTGTTTCTAATGTCTTCAGTTTTCCTTCAACAATGAACATTCTATTTTTACTCATTTTAGTATTAATGATCAAACCTTTCTGAGGATGATACACCTTGCACTCTCCTTTTTCAATTACAACTTTAACTCCTTTTTCTTGAAGCTGACCAATACTGATCAGATTTGAGATGAGAGCTGGAACAAAATAGACCTGGGTGATAATTTGAATAATACCATTTACCTCTAGACGAATATCCCCGATACCTTTCACCTCCAATCGAACATCATTTCCGAGCTTAACTGTTCGAGCAATGGTTTCATCTAAGTGCACAAACCAGCCTCAATTCCCAGTCATATGGTTTGAACATGCCGAATCAAGAAACCAATTTCCTTTGACTACTTCATATTCCACCGCAGCCATGAGATTTAACTCCTCATTCTCATCGAACTCAGCATAGTTAACAGCCTTATCCCATTTGGGACATTCGTATTGAAAGTGTCCTGCTTGATGACACTTATAGCATTGTACAGTAGACTTATCAAACTCACCTCGACCTCTACCTCGACCCCGTCCTCTACCTCGGCTAGACATGCTTCTACCTCGTCCTCTACCTCGTTCGGTACTAGCATCATCTACTTTCAGGGCTTGTTCTTCAGTAACTTTCCTTAGCAGCTTTTGCTCATGGACAAGTAATGAGCTTTGCAACTCATCAACTGAGATAGTATCCAAATCCTTGGATTCTTCAATAGAGCAAACAACGAAGTTAAAGTTTTCGGTAAGAGTTCGAAGTACCTTTTCCACTATCTTGACATCCGGCATATTCTCTCCACTGTTTCTCATACTTTTAGCCGTTGTCATGATTCTGCCAAAATAGTCTGTCACCGTCTCTCCGGTCTTCATTTCAAGAGTTTCAAACTCTCTTCTCAGTCTCTGCAACTGTGCTTTCTTAACCCTATCATTGCCTTGATACTTCACTTTCATTGAATCCCACAATTGCTTAGCAGTAGCCTTCTGCGTAATTGTCTTGAGAATGTTCTTGTCAATTGAGTAGAACAGGTAATTGAGAGTCTTCAGATCCAGAAGCTTCATCTCCTCCAATCGTGTAACTTGAGTCGGTGTCTGGTGTTCTCCTGCTCGTGGTACAGTGTAGCCAATCTCAATGGCTGGCCAAAAACCCTTAGATCAAAGAAGGTTCTCCATAACCAACTTCCAGTGATCATAATCCCCATCAAACTTGGGAATAATTAGGCCTTGTGTCGAGCTCCCTTCACTCCCGATTTCACACTGATTAGCTTCTTAAACACTCAGGAATTTGCGCTCTGATACCACTTGAAAGAACTCAAGTGCTATCTCAATGACTCACAAAATTCTAATGATTTTATTGAAGATCAAATGCCTTTAAATAGGCTTACAAGTAACGTAAACAAAGAAAAGTTCAACCTACTACTTAGCCACAAAAACAGGAACAGACTCAACTAAGAGAAATAAACGTGAAAAATAAGTCGGTCAAGTGACCGTTATTTGATGACTCAGAATGACTAGATCCAACACAAACACCCAACGATCAAATGGTTGTCATGAATCGAGGAAAGTATTCAACTAAAATGCATAGAATTATGTTAAGTTGAAAGAAGATTTAGCAAGCGTTGTCGTCAATCGATCAACACAATTTGTTTGTACTTTGCAAAACCAAATATACACATGAAAAAAAAGGTGGTAGGTTGACACATAACCTTTTTGTTACAATAAATCATAGGATTTTCATCGACAAATAGATTTCCTTGTAATCATTTGAAAAAAGTACTAGTTAGTAATGTTTGTAGGTAAAGACATTTTTGACAAACCAAATGTTGTCGAAAAATCAACTTTTTCATCGACTGATCACCTATGAACATTAATGTATGCCGTACCACCGTGTCAATATAACCGACATACTTGTCATGAACGAATCAACGATGAGTATCTCATAGGTGGATCAGAAATCTATCATTGTCACTGTCACTCGATGAAAGTCATTTGATGTTATGTATCTAAGTTAAAGAATGTGTACAAATGTTTATATAGTTGTTTTTGTACTTCTATTTATATGCAGCATTTGAACTCTCAGGGAGACAACTTATCACCACCTTGTCTCATGGAACAGTTTATAGGGATTTGTTGAACTTAATTTTAATCTCCTAATTCTTCATTTTCGTTGATTCAGTTCAATGAAAAACCGTTACTTGCATTCTAATTTCATTCAACAATCTCATCTCTTTGGTTTTTAGAGAAAATAGATTGATAACTCTCAACAATAATCACAACTTGAAGATAATTAAACTTATATTTCTTTATTCTTCCATTTAGACTGTTTTTGTTTTTTATCTACTCACATGTGACGAATTGTTACATTAATGTTGTTTGGTCATGATGGATGGTAATTGCATATTTTCTTATACACACAGTCACACACAATACTTCTTATAGATTGAACATGCATCATTCGAAAGAAGCTTGAAATCTTGAATTCTTTTACATATAGCTAATTAAGCTTTAGGATTGTTGGAGATATATGAGGTTTGTGGTCTATCATTACGCATACACAAATATGATATAGGAATCTAAACAATTTTTATTTTTATTTTTTACGAAAAGGCCACAGTTCTATTATCCGCTTTGGGCATACAAAAATCGAGCCTCCCGAATATGCATCATTAAAAAGAAAACATAAATACATAGTCTAACATCGTTTAGATATATTTACTAAGAGTCTTTGTATTTAATTTAAACACATACAGAAAGAAATAAGTGGACTTATTATGGAGAAACGTGGTTGTAGCTATGGAAAGATCACTTGTTATGCAAAGGTCGTCTTTTCCTCACGGGAGAGTAATCCATAGTGAACATGCGAGATGGGTCGGATCCTTGTTGGGTTGTCGCTTTCGATGATACGTCCTCGAGCCTTCAACCTATCAATGAATTGGAACGAACTAGTTAACAGTTGATCAAACCCTTATGTTGCATATTATAGGGTTTTAAAAATAAAAACAAGCAAGCTTGCCTTTGGATTGAGCATCAACTTTCTTGGCATTGCATGGTCATGAGCTGAAGAACATGTAAAAATGATCATTAAAATTTTAAACCTACGAAGTGTGTTTTAAATTGAAATTGTGTGTGTACTTGTAGTTGTACCTAAATCATGAGATAAGACCTGGTGACCGTTGAGAGAAACAACATTGGTGAATAGTAAAACGGAAAGAAACACAAAGAAGAGAATTTTGATCTCCATAATCAAGTTGGTCGATAATTAAATTAAGAGATTGGTAGCATTGATCAGGTCTCTGTTATATATATAGCATGAAAAAGATTTTTTTTTTTGTCGAAACTTATGTCAATCAGGTGACTTAGACAAGATTCTGTCGGTAAAAATGTGTGGGAGACAAAGACGGTATACACAAAACACAAAGTGGTGAGTTCCAAAAAGAAACCAGTGCTCTTCAATATTGTTTGGGGGACGGGCGCCCTCACGGGTATCTTCCCAGGTGGTTCTTGTGCCACAACACCGCTGCTAAAGGTGGGTTGGTTCAACCTTAAGGAGTACTTGCATGGTTCGAGGAGGTGTTGACTTTGAGATTAGTTGGTTGGTTTTGATTGATTGAAGCATTTGACTTTATTAATATTATAAATAAAATAGTTTATGGTAAGGGTAAGGCACCGCCAGTGTTTTGTGGCATAAGGGTAGTTTTTACGATTTTTGAAATGGCGGGAATTGATTGATTGAGGCAAAGGTACTACCATTGGGTGCCACTTCCACTCACTATTTTTTTTTGTACTTTAGTCTAAAGAGCTTAATTGCTATATACTACTTTGCTTAATATATATATATCTTGTTGATCCAGTATATGATCCATACAATATGTAATAAGATCATACATAACTAACGTCTCGTTACTGATAATAAGTCCACCTGTTGTGGCTTAACGCCATCATTCACATTAGCCGGTGACGCCCTGGAACACCGCCTAGGTGGCGTTAAAGATGTGAAAGACATTGGATAGTGGAGCCCATACAAAACTTATACGTTGGATACCATTTTAAACCACACCATACTACATCCCCAACTCCAATTTCTCCCGGTTTCAATTTTTCCAATATTTTTACTTTCACCATGTTCGGAACAACATGCACTCGTGGAATCCGAACCGCCCATATAATGCAAACCGTCAACCTGTCGATCTAGACAACTCATATTATCTCAATCAAAGCATGCACGAGGTTTATCGAAGCATAATATCACAAACCCCACAACCCCTACAAATGTACCCCCGTTACCGAAACCCAACCATCACCCGAGACATTTAATCTAACACAAGCAACCACCTCCAAACGTAAACACAGAAAAACAAGGGGATAAAGGACTAAGTCAAAAGACCATCAAGCAATAAACAAGTGAGGATGAGTTTAAATTCTCACAAGTGTGACTTGACTTGTCAAAGATCCCATCATCGATAATTATTTCTTTTACAAATGTTTAATATATTTAATAACGTATATTATTTTTTCTCCATTAAACTTAATTGTATTTTTTAATAGGTAATGACCAAACCGGGCCCACATTTGGAGACGTGTTTGTGAAAAATTTCATGCCACAATGGGTTGAGTGTATACAGCGTCCCGCCGCCATATCCGGTAAATAGACGGTAATGCGAGTGAAAGTCAACAATTTCAATGATATTTTCAACGGCTTACAAACAATCATAATAGAGCAAGTAGGTGAACTGATGTGGACGTCATGACAGAGGCCTATAAACAATATAAAGTCACTAACAGTTTCGTGTTTTTAATGGTAGAATCTTGGGATCTACTTAGGAAATCATCAAAGTGGCATCTTATACTGCCAAGTGGAAATTGGTCGAGCGTCTAAACGGTCCAAGTCACTGCCTAGGATGAATGAACCGAATTCATCTCAAGGCCATCGGCTGTTCGTTCCCATATAAACTTAAACGACACTAACGATGACTTAGATTGTGAGGAATCGAATGAGCTACCTCACTAAAACGACACTAATGACGACTTAAATTGAAAAGATATTAAGTTTCTCGAGAAAGAATTCTCACATTTACCCCCAGTGGATCAGGTAATTTTATAAGAATGGAAAGAAAGAAGCAATCCGAGCCGACTATTGCAAAAATTAAATTTTGTAGTTTCTTATTATTTTTTTTTCATTTGTATTAGTTTTTTTATTAGAACTTTGGTTTGTAACTTTTTTACATAATTTCAATTTAAAGAAAAAGAAAAATAAATAAAAACAATGATTAGGAAACTCTTTCATGTTAAACCACTAACACATGGTCTTATATTGTAGGATCCAATCTCATCAAATATTATATTATAAGTCAAAGTAAGGCTAGCCCACTTAGTAGAGATTTATATCTATTGAAGAGGAAATGTGTAATTTAGATTTATTAGAGTAATTTATAGTGTGAATAACATTTGTCATTCAAAAAAAATTATAAGTAAAAAAATACTAATCAACTAAGTGTTATAAGCAGCGGCAGGTCTACAAAAATTTTTCACACCAGTCAGGTCACATCCATAGTATGTCAATGTCATTATAAATGAATAATAGACGACATGCATATATCGTCAGTTGCTTTTTTTAATTATTTTTTGTATTAATTATCAAAAATCTATTGACAATCGAGAGATACTTGTAACTAATTCAATTAAAACAAACCTAACTAACATTATATTAGTATCACTATCTATTAAAAACAACAAATTACGTAAATAAGTTAAGTAAGACCATACAAATTGTTTTACGATAATTTAATGGTTTTAAAAGTAAAATGATTTGTTATTATATTTTAAAAATGTATATTAGCCTTATATATAGACCGGTCAAATGATAGTATTACATCTTCAAGTAGGGTGAGCAAAAAGCAAAATCTGACCCTACTCGATAATTACCCAACCTGATTCAAGAACCAATCAAACATAAAATACATAACCGATTCACTACCCTAAATATCAAGTCGGTTCGGGTTTTTATGTAATTGGGTTTGTCGGGTACTAAGTATAAGAACTGACCCGACATGTTTCATTTTTTAACAAGTTTTGTTATAAACAACAAACTTAGTATCAGCGTATATGTCAAATTTACCTTCTCCAATATCATCAAAATCAGTTATTTTTTTTATACTTATAGCTAATCAAGTGTATAAAAATAAATATTATATGCTTTTTGGTTTCTATTTGACTCCGGAAGGTCAAACTTATTAATATAAATTATATGCTTTCTTATCGCTTAATCGATTATTCGCCTTATACCTTATTATATTCGCTTTAAATGTTATACATTCTTGCATTCGTTTTGACTCTGAAAACAACAATAAAACGACACCGAATAAAAAATAATAATTATACTTATTAGATCACGTACCTCATCAATGAATCACAGTAGCAGCCAAGAAGTTGACTGCAAATTCAATGCAGGTGGTTTCTTTCTCTATACGAATGTATTTGTGGGAACATCGTGCAGACGTTATATGTTATATATTTCAGGGATTCAAGCCCCAATCGCTACTCGGCTATGGCCCATTCTTTTTTAAGTAGCACTTTAGTTCGGTCTATAGGTCCAAGTCGGGTTTCACCATGAAAAGAACCGAGAAACAACCCGACCCGATTTTATATGAAAAACTAGAACCGATCTAAATACCTAGATGCTTAGGTTCGGGTCGGGTTGAGTATATTTTCGTTTCTTGATTATTTTCGTCCGGACCTAAACTTGCCCACCCCTGTCTTCAAGTAAGCAACCGTGAGAGATGAGAACTTGATAAGTAGAGGAAAGAATGAAGCATTTCTAGCTAGGCCCAAAACCTCTATTTCACTTGTTAATGGCTAAAAGCCCAACAAAACAAGCCCAAATTTACGGTTTTCTCCCAGGTTTTACCCACTATAAAAGATAGAAGGAACACAATAAAGAAAACAATCTCACAAATTTTCAGTCCTTAGACATATAGAAACTTACACCTTAATTTTCATTAATTACATGATTAATGACAACTTCTGGTACCTCACACAAGTATGTGAACAGAAAACAGAAAATGTAAAGACCTTGTTTCCACCTTAACCGCGGACCACGATCACAAGATGCCTAAAAGTAAAAAACCACACTAATCGATAGATATTGCGTGTTTACATATTTACCATAATAATTAGTGTAGCATTTTGATTGTGTATGCATAACTTAGAATCTACAGCACATAAGGCTTTGCCTCCATCCCCTATGTTTGGGTGACCGTCTCTCGTCCATGCTTTCCATTCTTACAGGACTGCTGTTCCACTCATTGTGTAATCTGCAAACACAAAGTATTATTAAAGGGTGCTTATCTGCTTTGAAAGTAACCGCGTTAGTATCTGCTTATATTCTAAACAAGCAGATACCAAGAAACTGTTTGGGATGGCTAAGAAAATATGCGATCTCAAACACTTTTTGAAATACGAAAAGAAGGAAGTGTGGTTGTTATTACATGGGAAATGCAAAGGATCGGACGCTACTGTTGCTTCCATCTGATCGATGAGATATGCTACCAGAAGTAGTAATAGGCCCGGAGTACGTTATTAGTCCTAAAGCAGTACCTGCTAAGGAGAAACTTGCCTCTCCACCGCCACGTGGCGCCACTGTGATGTCATTTGAATCCATGTCATGGTGGTTAGGGGTAATGGGTGCTTCTAGCAGTGGCTCAAGAGGGACGTTAACGGTTTCTAGTTTTACATTGTCAGAATTTGAAATGGTGTTTTCATCTGTCTTGATTTCGTTTGGTATATCAGCGGTTGCTGGTTTCACATTGTCAGAATTTGTAATGCTTTGTACCTAAAAATTTTAAAAAGAGCACAGAAATTAGAGACCTTATAACAAACTTCACTGAAGAAGATAGCTTCATGCTAGAGGAGGCAATTTTGACCCGTTTACTTAATGGGTTGATGCGGGTTGTTACTAACAAGGTCATATAAAAAATACTTAGCTTGAAAGGGAACATGTCAAACGGGTTGAAAGTCACCTAAAGTGTACCTTTTTAATGATTATTTGTTCAAAGATTTAGATTAACTCTAAATGATCTTTCTTTTGCACACTAATCATCTATAAAAAACGGTTAAAAATAAAAAGATGGATAGAAAGAACTAGCGGGTTAACTGAATCTAGCCGGCCCTTTGCGACCAGTGCTACGTGTTTTCGCCTATTACCCAATTCTTCAATTAAGACAGATGTAATACTAACATTATACTCATGAAATCTTGCAACTAATACTCTAATAGTAAATACAAACCTCAGAAAGTTGTTGATCAACATCATTGATATCGTTGTTAGATGACTCAGGGATTTTGATGGAGTTACTCAATGAATTGGAACTTGAATCTAATTTCTCTTCACCATTCTGCATTAAGTTTTCAGGACCACAACTTTCGCTGCTATCGACAACATCAGATTCTACAAAGGACTTTATCTTACCAGAGGCACAGTTAGAAGGTATCAACTGGGCACCACCATCATCAATAACACTATCATCATGTTTATCCCCATTAACAGCAATAGGGCTGCATGATAACTCATGGTGTTCCTTACCACATTCAATCCTTTCCCCATGAAATAGTCCATTATCCACACATATATCCTTAACAACATGCAGTTGACATTCTGTCACATTTTTATCAATGTACAATCCTTTCGCCTTCTCTAACGACCCTGCTGGATCAATAGAAGATTCTACAGACTTTTCGAACTTTTCATCTTCAGGATTGGTAGTGAAGTTGACTTTATCGCAGTTCCACAAGTTGACTTTATCGTTCTCCTTATCCGATAAGAAGGTGTCAGTATATCTTTTAGGATTCGCTTTCATGGTCGATTTTGGTTCGTTTGTATCAAATAGCACTGTTGTATACATGTATACAAAAAACAAGTTCTATGCTAATAAGTAATAACATGGTAAAACCGGAAATAAAATCATCAATGTTCCAACATCAGCTAGAAGATCAGGGACGGACCCACATGTACACGTGACGTGGGTAAAAAAAACTTTTTCTTATGTGTTCTTATAACTGTTTTTATGTACTATTTACGTATCTGAAACTCGAGTAACACCAACTCATATGACATATAAATGGAAGGTGTGAAGAGAAATGGGACAATGCTGATTTTATATAGAAAAAAAGATGTAGATCAACTGATAAATTAATTGGTCAAAAAAAAATATATGTAGGGACAAATTGGTTCCTATTCTCCTACCAAACAATTATAATAAAGATTTGGTCACTAGTTCTATATGACATTCTACAACTTTCCAAAATGCCAAATGGAAATAAATCCTGATGTAGTCAATAACTATTTAACAAATAAAACTGCCAATTATACCTTTTCTTACCATAAAATTAAACCAACTCAAATGATACATAAGCAGGAAAGAGACAAGAAGATTAAACTGAAAAATAAAATAAATAAATATTATATCTTTAAAGCGTTCCACTAGCATTTGAGTGGCTAAAACAAAAACACAAATAAAAAACTAATTAAAATAATTGGACATTCAAATGCTTTCATTCTAGGGATGAGACGAGTGCCGGTATCAAACCGGACCGGACTGTATTGTATTGTATTGTACCGATACCAAAATTTAGTAAAAATCAAAACAAATACTGTATCGTATGTATCCAATTAGCACCGGTAATAAAATACGAATAAAATATTTGGAAATTAAATTCTTTTGTTTTAGGGACGAGATCAATACCGGTACCGTGTCGATACTGTATCGCATAGTACCGATACCAAAATTTAGTTAAAATCAAAACTGAATACCGTGTCGTATGCGTTCGATTGGTACCAGTATGGTATCGTTAAAAGTCTGAAACTTGTACCGTACTGCATATCACATATACTGAAATTGAGCAAAATTCAAAACCGAGTATCGCACCATATATGTTCTGTCAATACCGTTATTCGGTAAGAAATTTTTCATCCATGTTTCAATAATGGAAAAAAGTTTGTACCAAAACGCTTGTAGCATAGCAGTGTAGTAGCGTGATGGAAACATGTCCTTTTTACGGCGGATAAAAAATGTATAAACAAACAATAAAATTAGAGTATGTGTGAGGTAGATGCAATGTGCTAACAATAAAACTAGAATTTGCAAAAACTAATTAAACCATTACGTTACCTTGGACATAATTAAACTCTTTTGTCTCCATTTTATCTCCAAATCAGAAAACTCGCTCTGCAAAACAAAAACCAAATACCATTTGTTTAAAAAAAAAAACAAGAATTTCATGCAAATGCAGATCCTAACTTTAAGCGATACACAAATTTTACCGCAAATCAATTGCATAAATTAACATAATTACTGTAATTCTTGTGTCTACATTAATAGAAACAGAGTAAATTAAATGTAGCTTTGGTTATTGATCTTCAGTTTTGTGGAAAAAATAATAAACACTTAAACAATTGCTGACCTTATGAAGAAGTGCCCGTTGGTGTCTTGATGATATGAATCAAGTTGTGTATGTAACTAGTTATATGGGTGACTTTGAAAAAAAAAAAAAAAAACGGATGAGAAACTGCAGCGTATTGTCGTTTGTGAAGAAGAGAGGAGACAGGAGGACAAAAAAGAAGTGCCGGAAAAGTGAGGGGTGATTTCGTTTAAAACAGAGTCAGAGGAGAAGTGGAGGTTTAAATATGGGAATCATAAACTAATAGGAGAATAAACCTTCAAATTATTTTTACTTATATATATATATATATATATAGATATATAGAGAGAGAAACATTTATTTGAAAAGAAATTTAATGTGAGAATAAAAAGAAAAAATGGCATAATGGTAAAACATTAAATAGTTTATAATCCCTCTCATTAATTATGTTATTTCTCATTAATAAAGCAAAAATATTATATCCTACACATTTCAAAATTTATCATACATATGTCTTACATTTACCGGAATTTACCCTACACACATGTAAATTTACCCTACACATTTCAAAATTTATCCTACACATACTAAAATTTATCCTACACATGAAAATTGTTCTACACCATAAATTATTTTATTTTGAAAGAGTATACGAAAAAAATGAGTTACAAGTTTAATTAATTAATAATTAACTAACTAATGACAATTATAAATTTATCAATATGCCCTTTTTAATAATATTAAATGCACATTAAATAAAATAAATAGAGAATTTCTATTGGTTTAAAAGTTATTTTTTCATTCTTAAAAAAGTTTTCTTCTAATTTAAACTCTCCACTATATATATATATAATATATATATATATATAATTCACATCCTAAGGTAAAGCTAACATTCTCTGACATGTTGTATAAGTGTATACAGGTCGTAAAAGAGGCTGGTATAAATGTATATGGATCGTATAAGGCTTATACGGTTTGTATACATGTTAGGATAGGATGTTAAAATAAGTTTTAAAGTGTAGGAATAAAATTGAGCCTTATTATATTCTTATATAAAATTATTTTTCAAAACACATTTTATTTTGCTTTTAAAAAAGTTTAAAAATTTTGTTTTTACAATCGCATTTTATTTTTCTTTTCAAAAAGCGACAAAAAACTTTTGTAATGATAGTATATGTATACATTACCTTGTAACTTTGATAAAAGTATCCATCAATCATTATGATTATTATATGTATACATTACCTTATAACTTTTATAAAAGTATCCAATCATTATGAGTTCGCAATTAATTATAACATTTACGGTTTTAATTATTTGCTAATTAGCATTTGTATATCAACGGTACATAACTTAATATTTTGGTAGATTTTAAACATGTATACATTGGCTTATACTGTATACGTTTAGTATGACAATTTCTTTATTGTTTGACATTAGTTAATTTTGCATGCCATTTATTTGTTTGTATTTCGATAAATTGTGTTATCCTTGTATTAGTTAAGAGAACAAAACAATATTTTACATGTATATATAAAAACCATGACTTCATGAGTCTCATGATGCAACTAAGTTAAAATAACAAGCTAAACGTATGAAGCTTAATATAAAAACCACAAGTCTCAGGATGCAACTAAGTTAAAATAACAAGCTAAACTATGAAGCTTAGGTTGATCTCATTTATTAACAAATCTTTAGTTTTGGCTAGCTAAAGCTTGGCTCAGGCTCATTTGATTTAAAAAATAATAATTTAGGCTTAAGCACAGCTCAAGCTCCTTTGAACCTAACTCGATTCAATGTTTTAACTAGTTGATATGATCTCGAGCAATCTACAAACATCTAAGGTTATTTATACACCTATATACAGCCATAAAATAAACCAATAAAATATCATGAATGAGAATGACTTAATGTAAATATCGTCATAAATGACATGTAAGTCATGTAACGTACAAACATAACTCATTAATAAGAATTAAAAGTAGATATGTTAAAACTAGATAAACAAAATATGGATATTTGACCAAAAAATACTCATGAATAAAAATAGTAAAAAAGTAGATTGATTGTACACATTAGAAGAATTTCTTGTATGATACGACAAAACGAAATAGGTACTCGACTAATTTACTTAATATATAGCTATAGAGGTATAAAAACGTATGACATGTTTAGTAACATATAAATATATCAAAAATAAATATTCTTGTCTCAACTAATTAGTGGCAAGTCTTAAGTTAATTACCGTTTCTATTGGGTTACTACAATAAAAAGTAACATATTTATACTATAAAAATAAAAAATACTTTTTCATTTTATACTTAAAAAATGATTTTCAATTCATCTTTAACATATTAATGTTTTAGAACTTATTTAAAATGCACACCTTGTAAAACTTAAAAAAAGGTTGTTATTACCGGTCAAAAATTGATTACATCATTTTATACTTAAAAAAACATTTTCAATTCATCTTTAACATATTAAAGTTTTAGAACTTATATAAGATGCACAGGTTGTACAACTTAAAAAAAAAGAAAGATAGAAAAAGAAACCTTAAAAGGTTGTTATTACCGGTCAAAAAATTGATTACAACACATTCCAATTGCATAAGCTTTGTAATCACATGAAACATGAGGACTTTTAATTAAAGGGGTCTAAAATTATTAATGGATAATACAACATTTCTCATCACCAAAATCAATCTAAATAAATAAAATATTCACCACCAAAAAAGTTAGCCTTCAAATATATATTAATTATTGTTGATGGGGTGGGACCATGTCGGCCCACTCAATTAAAAAGGAAAAGTTTACCTTATCTCCTCTCCATATGCAAGACACAAACTCTTACTCGGTTACTTTGAATCAAACGAAGGCACCATGACCAATGAAGGCTCTATAAAGACAAGGTAAAATATGTAGGCAATGGGATTAAGAGTGAACATTGCTTTTGAACAAAAGAGAGTAGTCAAAAGATTACCCGATAGGACCAGATAGGAGAACCATTGCACTGAAGAGGAGAAACGAGCTTGCATGAACACTCCTTCAGAAAAGGCGCAAGATTGCCTAGAGTGAAGGAAAGAGCACTCGGAATATTATAAATAACAACCTTATGAGTCCGAGAAACACATCGAATAGAAGCACTCACCTTATTCGTCACAACACTTTGTAATCATACCCCTTGACCATGGAACCTTCACAGGACAAGGGTATCATCAATGATAAAGAAACACATTCTCTTTACTTTACAGTTTATCTTTGTAGCAACAACTATATTAATAAAAATTATGTAAATATGTGTTTTAATAAGCTTAGAAAGTATATAAAATATATATTAGGTTTTTTTTAAATATCAACTTTTCCATACGCTAAAGTTGGGGTGAATTTAACAGTGGAATGTCAGTTTTTACTTTCTAGGGTGGCGAATCAGTTGGATTAGCTCTGAGACAAATGGATGAAGCAAAAGGTTTAAATTTAAAGGTTAAAAGTTAAAGCTTTTTGTCCCATAGAGGTTTGACCAATCCACAAAAAAGGAATGGAGGCTACTCTTGTCATTTACAACATACATACTAACTAAAATTTGGTCTTTGAGGTGCGGAGTTCGTGTTAGACTTGCACAAACCGGGTATTTTTAATAACTGGTTCTGTTATAGAACTGGTTACGATTTCTCGATTTAAGAGTTGAAATCGGATATTGCTATAACTGATTTGGTTCTGGTTTCGGTATTTGACCAAAAAACCATACCCTATGTGCCCAGTTCTACGTAGGGTTCAGCTCAAGTTTTTAAGAGACCGGGTATTGAAATACCCTATTTTCGGGTTTTTATACCATATTTCCGAGTTTTTTTAGTTCTATATATTCATAGTTTTTAATACTCTATTACGTTTTTATTACCCTATTTCTCATATTTTTTGTTTACTATATTAAATATGCGTTGTATAATATAAAAGAATTAAAATAAATGCACTGACATAAATTTGAAAGAAAGATATTAGAATCATGTATCGGTATAGTCGGGTATAATCGGTTCTGGTTCCGGTTTTTGTTCGGTTTCAGGTATGACCCTTCCGGTCCCAGTTATTGAGATTAAAATGCATAGAATACGTCGGTTTCGGTTTCGGGTATAAAATACCCGGGTATTAAAAAAACCGGTTTTTGAGTTTTTTTACCAGGTCCATTTTTTGTGCACCTTTCGTTCGTGTGCTCTGTCGAAATAAAATTGATGTAATTTAAGCCGTTAAAAACACTAAAATCTGATGGTATCAAATTAATAATAAACAAACTTAGGCACATTTGTTTGAATTAAATATTATATACTTGTAAAACGTGAATGGTATTGATAGTGATATCAAATAAACACAATTTTTAAGTGTAACATTGTTTTTTCAAATACCTAAAATATGATATACAATTCCTTGATATTTATAAACTCATGCAAGTTCTACGCTCTTATGTTAGACTGACCCGTTAAGTTTATATAACTTATTTTAAGTTATTTTAGTTCTTTTATGTTTCTAAACGTATTTAGTAAAAGATAAAAAAAAACTAAATGGGGCTTGGTGAAAAGATGAGGGCATTTGAAGCGTTCTAGGGTACTGATGACATCAGGTACCCCCTACCTGATTGGTAGTAGTGCCGCCAACGGTTCAGGTAGGGGGTTTCAGGTATGGAGATCGGGTGGTTGTTATCAATTCGGGAGAGAGAGAGAGTTGTGAGTGTGGGTATCTGATTGGTGAGCAACCCTCGTTCTGGCGGATAGTTGTCGGGAGGTTGACATGGTGGTGGGTGGTGGTGTCTTTTTCGGTGAGCACCCCTCCCGGCCTGCTTGAAGTGAACAAAAGTAAAGTTTTGGTTGTTTAAATCGCTCGTTTGGCCCACCTAAAGTGGTTAGTTTTCAAATATCAGTTTTCATATAAATAAAGACAACCATATTTTTTTGTGTTGTATACTTGTATATAATCATACATCTATATGTAAACTAAAATATTTTCTTCTTGTTATATCCATTTATAAGCGCAAAAAAAATAAGAAAACAATTGTTAGCTCAAGTTTTATCAGAGTCAAACTTGAGCTCAAATTAAAGATCATTAAGAGCGTTTGTGCCGAATTGACCTTATCTTGTTTACCTTCGGCCCGAGAGCTCTCGTTAGCTCTAGAACTAAAAGAAAAGAAACTAAAATGGGTTAAGTGAAAAAACAAAAAGAGTTGTAGGATAAAAATTAAATATTCATAATAATAACAATGAAAAAAAGATATTGAGTTGTAGATGTTGGCCCATTATCATTGGTTTGGGCTGTAAGCAATGTGGGTTCAGCTAAGCTACCGGATGTAGTGGTGTAAAAAAAACCTGAAACTAGATTCGGACCTGAAAGAAAACCCAAACTCGGTATTGTAAAACTCAGGTTTTTTATATCCGAATCTGATCCTACCTATAAGGTAGGGGTCGGGTATGCATTTCTATTATAAAACTCGAACCCGGAACCGGGTTTTTTTATACCCGTTTTCAACCTGGGTTTTACGAGTACCCGGTTTTAACCCGAACCTGGAACCGGGTTTTTTCAATACCCGGGCCAGGTTTTCCAATACCTTGTTCAGGTTTTTTCGTTTTTTTGTGTTTTTTCGAGTTTTGTACCTTCGTAACGGCTAGCCTTTAGAAAGTGTATTTTGACTATTTTTTTGTTTACATTGTATCTGTATACCCTATAAAAAGGGTTTTAATGTTTCGTTTAACCGCAAGTTTTATCCTCTTAGACGAACAATAAACGAAGACGATCAAGTTATTCAAAGCTATTTATGTTCATCATCTTATTCGACCCAGTTATATGATTATTTAGGTGTCATCTATTTCTACGTTTTATGAAATAAAAAGGTTTTTCATTTTATATTTCTATGTTTTATGCAAAAAAAAAATGAATACCCGAGGCATACACGAACCAGACTCGATCCATACCCGACCCTACCCAAACCTAGAAATAGGGTATTAGAATATCCGGGCATTAGAAAACCCGAGCCGGACCCTGGTACATAGGGTATACATTTTTTGTATAAAAACCGGACCCGGACCCGACTCGGATATTATCAATACCCGATTTTATAGAACCCGGTCGTACCCAAACCCGGTTCCATACCTATAACTGGGTATTCAAAAAACCCGATTTGTGCACCACTAAATGGATGGTTTAAATTCAAAAGTTGAATTTATTGTTTAAAACTTAATTTATTGTTTAGTTATTGAGATTTCCTTGCCTATATATATTTTCTCCTAATACTAATCAAAACTCAGAAAACTGAGTTGAGGAAACAAAGCATGAAAGCAATCTGTGATGAGGTTCAGTTATGTTTGGTTGAGTTTTAAGTAGGGGTGTAAATAAGCCCAGAGGCTCGAGAGTTACTCGTGATTGGCTCGGTTAAAAGCTCGAATAAGCTGAGCTTTAATGAGCTCGAGCTCGAAATAGAGCTCGTTTAGTTATCAAGCCCGGGCTCGAGCCTGAAATACTAAACGACCCCAAATGACCAGATTAATAACCCAAAGGTTGATGGTTTGCAAATTATGGGATCACGTGTAGTGCGTATGCTTCAAGGAAATAAGTTGCAATATAATGTTGGGTCAATGTTCTTTTTGCTTTTGCAAGCGATCCATCTATCACGTTAAAGATAATTCTCATGAAGAGGATATATGGATTTCAAGGACGATTTTCCCTTGTGACCCAGGTGGCTTTGATTCAAGGAAAAAACTCAAGAACAGGTTTTTTCTTAAGAGAGGGTAAATGATTGGTGATGACCTTTAAGTTGAACCTGTTCTAGAATGGGTTTCAGTGGGATTCGGATTAAAGATCATCTAAAGATTTGAATAATACTAGAATCCGTAATATTATTAATTATCGTATATTTTATTTATTTACTTTATTCATATTTATCTCTAAGGTTGTTAGCGTCAATTAATCGTATATTTTATTTATTTCGTTAATTCATGTTTATCTCTAAGGTTGTTAGCGTCAAGTATAAGACTATAGGGTGCGAAGGGGTTTGGGTTGGGGGCATTGCTCGACACGTAGCAGATGTGGGCTCCACTAGTCCAAACAAAAGAGGCCGGCGTGGAGTGCCATTTGGTTTTTTTTTTAAGTTGACAATTATATAAAAAACACAATTTATATTAATTTAAAAAAAAGTTACATAAAAGACAATCCTAAAAATTAAAAAACCCTACTTAATAAATCCTAAAAAATTAAAAAAAACCTACTTATTAAATCCTAAAAAAATAAAAAAAACCTACTTATTAAATTCTAAAAAAATAAAAGTTACAAGGTACGGTAAATATTAAAATGGGCAACCCACTTGAAATCCCTATTCCCATCGTGCCTGTACTTGATCTTCGCGATCTCGACTCGATCATCGTGGGTCAAGTCGTCCGCAGGGACATGATCGAAGCAAACTTTAAACCGATCCAACTTCGGTTTGAGCGCCCGCCACTTGTGTTGACACGTGTTTAATTTGTGACGCGTGTTGCCGACGTGTTGTTGGTATTGTTAAAAAGCTCGACCCCAGTACATTATGCGTCAATAATCGATGTCACTAGTGTTATTTCCTCCTCTTCGGTCCAATGCACCATGTTTGTTTTTTTGGTATGGGTTTGGTTGAAGAAAAATGGGAAAATATGTAATTTTTGTTGAGTATTGGTTGAAGAAGAACAGAAAAATATGTAATTTGGATTGGGTATTTATAGATAAAAATGTAATTTAATAAAAAAATTGATTTACCATACCATAACCGCTATCGCCAACGGCTACATCGAACCAGCCAATCAAAGCCAGCTATGTTACACTGCCCCCCCTGCCCCACGCTAGGCTTAATCCCCACGCCAGCGAGGCAATGCCACGACCAACGCTAGCCCAATGTGGTCTAGCCAGCGTTAAATGCATTCCGCCGCTTCAACCCACGCCCCACACCCTATAGTCTAAATCGTAGTCTTGTTCAAATGTTTATGATTAATTATAATTAAAGAATATTGTTATTGAACCTTTTTGGTTTCCCTTTTGAGACTTAGATTAATTATTTGTTCTTAGGCATTTAATCGCACTTGAATCTGCATAAGATATTTTGTGAATAATATTCCAAAAATGGAGAAGAATAATTTATTATCGATATTTTGTTAGTTTTTATGTATTAAAAAAACTATAACCGGGATAAGTGATAGATTTAGAACTTTTTCACAAGTGTCATCGTGTTGAATTTATCAATATGATTCATAATTTAAAAGTCGGCTTTGTTTAGTCACCTAACACGAGAAAGCGTATCTTAACAATCAGCACATGTTTATTCTATTTGCTTTTAGTGCTTTTGGTTTTTTGACGCTAGAGACTGTGGATCTATTTAATTGAGTTCAAAGGGTCATGAATAATAATTTATCACCTCGAGATCTATGGACATAGTTTTTAAAAGACTTAGTTTAACTATTAAAAAAGGGATAGCGACGTAACTTGTTACCCGTTTACCATCTATCTATTCATTTTCCAAATTAAAGTTATAAAATAAATTGCATAAAAAAAGTGACAATCATATTTAACTCCAAAATGTCTGTGGATGTATAAGAAAGTATTTACACACCCATTAAACATATTAAATATTAATGGTTTCTATAGCTTCTTGAACAATTGTCATTGTATTGTATTTAATTAAAAAGCCAATTCAATCTCCCACTTGATGAAATAGTAACATAAATTATTTCTCTCCTTTTGTTACCTAGATTATCTCTCTCTCTCTCTCTCTCTTACAAAATATAATACATTAATGGTATTATTGAACCCATAACACAAAAGCTAAAAATAATATAATACTTTTACAAAATATAATACACTAGTGCATTCGCGATGAAAATATAACATGCAGATTTGAGGTTTATAACATGCGGATTTTAACGTACAAACTCGGAAGACTCATAAGCTTGGAAGATTCACCATGCGGACTTCACAAACTCGGAAGATTCATCATGCGGATTTAGGGATTTCCAACATGCAGATTTATGGTTTTTGAGGTTTATAACGTGCAGAATATTAAGGCTAATTGTATAATATACTTTCTCTATTCCGCCAACCTCCATCGGTATGTGGTGATTGACCTTGAAGCGAAGAGTAGTCTACGAGGTAGGAGAGGAGAGAGATGGTTAATGATGGTCCAATCTTGACACATTTAACCTTGGAGAACGAAAATGCAAGTTTTTAAGGAGGAGTCGAATAATAGCGGGGGTGAAAACAAACCCACCAGCTCTGGCATTGGAGATGCTGTTAAGATGGGCACATGGGTCTGCTCAATGGCTTTAGATAGTGGACCACTCAGTACGGAAATCTCAAAATGTAATCTTGATGACACACTCTAGAAATGACGATGAACCCCCAAATTGGAAATTCTACATCGCTTGCTGATTCTTTCGCTTGAACCCTAGACCAGAGGTACGTAACGCATATTCAGTTTTTTAATTGTACAACTTGTTGTCATCATCACAGTTTAATTCAGTTCAAGAATTTGATAATCGACTACCCAATAATTTGTTTTAGTAAAGTTTTTGTTCATATTCAAGACCCCAGTTGCCATTAATCTGATTAGAAAGTAGAAAAAAATTAAGATTTTTGAACCATTAACAGGGTTCTCGTGTCCTTAGGTTAGGTTAGGGCTGTAATCAAGCCGAGTCTAGCCGAGCCTCGCTGGGCTCGAGCTCGAACTTACGTGGCTCGTAAATGTTGGGGGAATTTTTAGAGACCGGGGATCAGAGAGGCGTGTTTTCACTCTCGGATCAAATTATTTCAGTGGTTCTACCGGATAATCTAATCGGATACAACTCTGATTTTTTGAGAAATTTTTGAACAACCGTATGCTTTTGTGTAGAACTCGTATGAACCAGTGTGACCAAAACCTGACTCATGAATTTTTGGAGAGCCTTCCCCGATAACCGCCACTTGGCAGTTATCGACCCCAGCCAGGGGCTCTGCCCCTTGGAACCGTCAGGGGCTGCCGCCCCTGGGACCCTGCTCCCGGGGGCGCTGCCCCCTTGGAATTATAACAACTCGAGCAAGTGTGCACTCCCGCACCTCCTAACTTGTTCGATGTACATCATAATTCCCTTTGGTCACCAAGTTAATCCCGATTACACTAAAATATCTAACAGTAAAAACTTCGAGCCAAGCCCAATCCGGCTCGTTAAATTTTTTTAAAACTTTTTTATTGATTTTTTTACAAATATTGATTACATAGAAAACAAAAATAAAGAATTAACACACATTTCTATATACACACACATGCATACGAGCCATCAAGCCAAGCCACGAGTCGAGTCACAAGCCGAGCACCCTTGGCTTGAGCTCGGCTCGATTACAAAACTAGCTGTCTCAGCTCGGCTCGAAAACAAAACAAGCTTTTATCGAGCAAGCCTCGAGGCGCAGGCGTTTTGAACACCCCTACCTTAAGTCAACCTACTATAGAAATGCTTTGGAGGATAAAGAGGTAATGAGTTGATAAACTGTTGTTAGAAAGTAACGAATTTAGGATTTCTTTTGCATTCTACCTTGCGCAGCAGCAGTAGCAGTATTATTATGGAGTATCAAAACCCAACAAGAACTCACTGCCCAAGTTTGGATATCATCACCACCCTTCCTCAAAACATTATTGAATATATTCTCTGTCTTCTGCCGCTCCGAGATGCACTAAGAACGAGCGTTTTGTCAAAGAAATGGCGGTACAGTTGGGAGAAAATGCCTAAGCTTGCATTTACAGACAATCTGGCTGAAGGGCCATCTAGTTATCTCGTTGAAGTCGTCGAGAAGAGACTTAAGGTTACCAGGGCCATCTGCCACGTCTTGACTCGCCACAACGGTCCCACAATACTCGAGATCAATTTTTCGGTTGGTCAACTTAAAGTGTTTTCTGACTTTGATCAGATAATAATAAAATGTCTTTCAAGGCAAAATGTTGTGAAAGAAGTCATCTTTCTTATTAAAGACGGATGCTACAACCTACCCTTTTCGTTCTTTTCACTGCATGGATTAGAACGCATACATCTCCAAAATTGTGGGTTTGAACTTCCGTTTACGTTTTACGGGTTTAGTAGGCTGAGGAGGGTATTGTTTACGAATGTTGAGGTTTCTGCTGAAATGCTTCAAGAGTTCCTCTCCAGTTGCCCGCTACTCGATGAAGTCATTCTGGTAAGGTCCATATAACCAACACTTTATAAAGCTCCTTTAATTATTCATGTTATTATAAACGTATGTGAAATTGTTAATGCAGAATGGGTATCAAGAAAGCGTTGACTTTGCATCAGGAGGAAAAAAGTTCACATTTGTTGATCTTCTTCGGTGTGCGCCTTTGATTAAGACTTTGGATGTCTCAAAATATTATATGAAGGTAGTATTTAGGTTAAAGATTATATATTTATATGTAATATAAGAATATCGTGTTTGTTTGCTGATTTTGGCTTTTGTATTTGGTCAAAGTATTTGACTGCAGGGGGTATGCCAGACAAGCTTCCAACTTCATTAGCCCATCTGAAACATCTGCATTTGGATGTGTGTTTTATGGAACAAATCGAAATATCTTCTGCCATTTGTATGATCAGGAGCTCCCCGGTGTTAGAGAAAATTGTTTTTCTGGTAGTTAATCAGTGTTGTTACTTATGATAATGGCTCTGTATGATTTTATTGACATTCTTTTTTCTGATCAGATGTATGATAACGAGAAACTGCCAGTTCAACAAACTTCCAGCAACTTTTTTGATTCCAAAGACTACTCAGATTTGAAATTGGATCATCTTGAGACGTTAGAGATGAAAATGTTTAGCAACTTACCTCTTGAGATGGCATTTGTGAAACTCATTATGGCCAAGTCACCGGTGCTAAAGAAGGTGCGGATTGAGCTTAATGACAATGTTTCCGTTGATGAAGAACTGAAGATGCTTAGAGACATGCTTCTACTCCCATTTACACGAGCATCACCTTTTGCAAAATTAATATTTGTACGCCCATAAACGTCTTTATAAAGGTTGTTATTTTGATTATGCTACTTAATATCCTTGGTTAGGATTAAGGATTGTCATCGCATAGTGCAAAATTGACTGTTTAACCCGTAGAGGTTAATCAAACTATGTTATGTGTAATCTACTTATGAAACTATGACTTCCTTTTCGTT